>DWNA01000146.1:0-36801 GCA_018249835.1 Heliconius besckei | reverse complement strand
TATATATATATGTTTATATTGTATATTATTGTTATGTGTAACATAAACGTGCGATATTCATTGGTGATTTGTGGAAATAAATATAGTGAATATTGATGAATGTTTAATATAATTGTATATTTTCTTTACTTCATTTTTTATTTTTAAGTTATTATTATTTTCGCAAGTGCATATAAGTTGTATTGTCAGTAATTATGTTCGTTGTTTCTTTTTATATTTAAAGAACGAAATATGTTATCATATTACTTTTTATGGGACTTATATTATTTGTGTTAATAATGAGAAATAAAAAGCAACTTTAAAATACAAAATTACACAGGCAGATGTAATTGATGATTTAAAAATATATCTTTTGTTTAATCTTAGAAATAAAATTTAAATTATTTAATCATAGGAATAAATCTTTACGGATATTTATTCCATAACTATATTACAATTGACCTTGTTGCAATTAGTATTGAGGAAATAATGATAATAATTACTAGAGAAACAATTAAAATATTGTTACATAAATATTCAAATAATATCTAAGTATGAGTATAAATATGAAATCGCCAGATATTTTGCGGATGTCGTGACACATCATATTAGATTAGATTCGATTTCGACTTAAAGGATGCACTATTTCGGTTTCCTTACTCTGGTAAGAAGACAATCTGCGGCCTTGAGTCCCGTCACTCAAGCCCGTCAATCAAATGCAAAATGAAAATTGAGTGGAAAGTCAGGAAAGGAGTGTTTAAACTTAACAATAACTTTTCTCTGCCAATCCTAGAGGTACCTTCGTAGTGTCGTTGTATCCGGCACCCTATGTGCGTGACACAACGTGAAACTACATTTATTTTGCTATATTATAAAGATGAGACCTCTGGTCCTATGTCTCTAAAATTAAGACAGGCTTTATCTAAATATTAAAATTTTTCAAAGTATCATTTATAAAAATAATTTTGTTTTCTCATTAATAAACAATTACTAAGATAGTTTATTTTTTCTTCCTGATAAGAACTTATTATGTGAGTTTTTAAACATACGTGATTAAATACGATTATTTTTTGTGTGTTATCTATACTTTATTTGAGGAGTTAACTAATTTTGTCTAAGCCACTAACTTCGTTTGCATACCGGAAGGGTATGTTGCGATACAAGTTACTTTTGTCTTAGAAATACAAAGATCGAGAAGAAAAAGAAAAAAGATCCTTGAGGAACTGCTTATACTTACATATATTTATGGTATTTTAAAATTTATAAGCATACCTATATATTTTTATATAGTTATAGTGGTAGATTTCTTGACAAATATAAACATATTTATCTTATAAAGAACAAACTATTTTAAATAATTTGATATAAAAATATATTTTCATATAAGTATGAATTTAGTGAATAAAAAGTGAATAAAAAATATTTTGAAGCACATAAATATTAATTACACCACTATTATTAATACTTTATTCTGAGCAAAAGCTGATACGGCGATAGGTTGAAAAGGATGTATATTTTTGGAACTATATAAATAAAGCTCATATATTTTTCCATAGCGTCCAAACCCAAAGTAATTACCGTTTTCCTGTTATCCATCGTCTATTAAAGTTTTTGTCCATTTCAAATACGTTATATTTATATACGGACGCTTTGTTGAATTAAGTCAAAGACTGTTACTAGTGCTTAGTTAATAATAAACAAATATAAATACCTACCTATCTCTGTGGATTTTTAGGAGTTGAATTCATAAATAGCGATAGTGATTGCGAAACAGTTTTTATGCAACTTCATTCTAAGAATTAATTAGTCTATTAAGAAACTAGATTTCGCTTTAAAATATTTGTAAAAAATACATATCAAATGTTAAATTAAATAAAACACCAAATAACCTTAGAGAATAGCAAATGTGCGACATATTCATTGATTACTAGCTTTAAAATAAAATTCAAACTTTATTTAAAGCAACGATTTGAAAATATTTTTCGCCGTTAAAACTATAATGTTAATGATTTATCGATGTCATTAAAATAATTATATTGAATGCTATGTAACTAAAGTGTTGAGTGAGTGAACAAATGATAGCAATGCGTAAAATTGCTCATCGGACATGCTTCTTCATCAGCCGCACTGTGTATTTGACGTGTGAGTGTCATTTTTTTTCTTTAAAATATTTTTTTAATAGATGGAACTACCGTGGCCAGTCGTAGTAGTCACGATTTCCACGCGTGGAAATGAGATATTTAATATATTAATATACACGTTATGGTAACGAGGCAAAGCGCTGCGTTGAGTGTCTTAAAGCTAAGCTCCCACGCTCTCCCTACTCCACTTAATCTTTGTATATCAATAGTTACTGTTAAATTTCCAATTACAGTTCAATTAAGAAACGTATTAGTTTATAAAAAATATTACTACTTAAAAAATATTAAAATAATACATTATACAAAAAGTCTATTGCTTTATCGGTCATTAATCATACTGCAGTGATTATCGCTTTCTATTTAGTTGACATTTGATCTTAAAACAACTCTTAAGATATGAAGAAGTTATCTATCTTTATATATAAAGCATTTTACAAAATGATAAACTTTTAGTAACAGTGTGACAAATTACCTCGTTATCCTCTTTTTGTCCCAACTCAAATGTTCCTGGACTAGATTGGGAAAGTTGGTTTCAAAATAACAAAATAACAATGTTACGAAAATAATATAGGCTATATAATTTCAAGTTATACATAAACTACTTATATTCGATTGTACTTATCGTGGTTGTGTTGAAATTAAGAAACAAAGAATCTGAGTATAGTTTATACTCAACAGCTGAGTGCAAACTCCATAGTAAGTTCAAAACGAGTAAGGGACTCATTTCGCTTAGTAAATCTCTCCACCTCCTCCTCTCTCTCTCTATCTCTTCTCTTTTTACGTCATCACGTCATTAGTTGTAGAGAGAGAGAGAGGGAGAATTATTAACCTCGCGATATGCGATTAATACACGAAGATTTTATTTAGATTTGATTTTGTTACTGTATCAGTTGTATCAAAATGTTATATATTTTATTGCCAACAAAATGCCACATGATAAAATGCTTCGATCATAGATTATTCTTATAAATAAAATTATGTAGAAGCCAGATATATTGTCTGTAGGTAGAGCATTATATAATATTCGTATAGTGTTACATTACAAGAACGACAAGCATGTTTTCTACATTTTCCCGCATCTTTCGTATTTTTCAGAGTAAGCAGATACATATTTTAAACGTCACAATATCTGTTTTGGGTAAAACAGATATTGTGACGTTGATATTAAATTGCCTTTTAAATCCAACTTAGAAACTAATTATAGTTATTTACAAGTTAAACACAACTTTACCAAATTGCTTTAATTAATTTTCAACTATTTTACAAACGTTTTGCCTTTCTTTACAGGTTGTTGCGGATGCTGTTCCGCACTTCGTCCGCGTTACAAGCGTTTAGTTGATAACATATTTCCCGCTTCGCCACAAGATGGTCTCGTCAAGTCTAACATGGAGAAACTCACCTTTTACTCCCTCTCGAGTCCAGAAAAGCTCGACAGGATCGGAGAATACCTGTTTCAAAAAGCATCGAGGGATATATATCGTAGGAGACATGGGTGAGTTGATCGCTTCTTTGATAAAACTACTTAAATAAAAAAGTGCAGATGATATGTCAGTACTGTAAAAAAAATTTTTTTTTTGAAATGATATCACAGGATTGATCGGATCACAGAATGATAAGATATCCAAGAAGTAGTTAACTACCTATGTAGTAGGTAGTATAAAATACCTACGTATTTTATAAATTGTACATTACTAGATGAATGATGAATTCAGAACGGGATAATATATAAAATTATTTTAATTTTATTTTAATGTTGTATCGTAACAGTGATAGTTAACCTTTTCATTAGTACCGCACTACAGTATACACACTCATGATAAAGTTATCTCAAGTGTCGTAACACAAATTGATAAGTTTAAAACTTTGTTGTAGAGTCACTTAGAGTACGTAGTAGATATTGAACCAAGTTAAACCATTCAAAAAGCCTTAGTTAGAATAAAAAGTATATATAAATCTTATAATCGCACAAACGCTGTGAACTATAAAATATTTTAGAAAACTATGAGAGGTCAGCCACCTTTCACGAAACCACTAAAGTAATGATCTAATCCAATATTTTTATTTCCTATGCATCTTATCTTTAATATTTTATGTAATAAACAGAACAATTGGTTACAAATAACCCCGCCCTCCTCTTTTTCTTTCTGTGGGTACTTTGTATTAAAATAATAAAATTAACCGTGTTCGATAACATTTAAAATTTTATAATTTAAATGGAACGCCGCCGTTTTATTTTCATTTCCCATTTAGGTATTGGTCTTAACATAAAATAAATATTTTATTTTTATGCGTAAATTATTATTTATCCCACAAAACGATATAATTATGTGAAATTAATTATTAATTGAGTAAATATATATTTTCAGTTTCGTAATAATAGCCATGGAGGCAATGGACCAGCTGCTCCTCGCGTGTCACTCGCAAACACTAAATCTTTTCGTGGAAAGCTTCCTCAAGATGGTACAGAAACTTTTAGAATCTACTGATCCACAGTTACAGATATTGGCAACGCAGAGCGTAAGTACACTTATACATAAGAATTTGTAACCAATACTTAGCAGCGCGAGGAAATGATAATATATTTATTTTTCTTCGATTGGGAATCGAATCCACAACGTGGCGCGCTCATAGTTACAAACATGTGCACTTTTACTACGACCGACCTCCTAAAATACGCAAAAAATAATATATTTTTACAAGCTTTTTTTCCTTTTCAGTTTGTTCGTTTCGCAAATATAGAAGAGGACACGCCGTCCTACCACCGCCGTTACGATTTCTTCGTATCGAAGTTCTCGGCGATGTGTCACAGCAACCACGGCGATACTCAGTCGAGGGATAGCATACGACTTGCCGGGATTCAAGGATTGCAGGTAATGCACCCCGCATTAGTGTAAAGTGCGTCCTTTATGTTAGGTATGTCTTTCACAGACTTGTAGCCACACTCCATCGACAGACTCTCGTGATAGTGACGAGATATGCGTGAGATTGTGTTTAGTCTGTTTGCTCTTGGCAATGTATGATTGTTTGTAAACGTATACGCTACATAGGATGGAATCTAATGAGGTTGTGAGTTTGATTAATATGAGTGATTTTCATTTATACAAATACGAGCCATTGTTTGTTGAGTAGCGTAACTCAAGGCCGCGCTTCCCTGGTTAACAGAACAAAGAAATGGTAGTATATATTACATTCCCCTGAATGAGAATACAACCCACCACCGTATACAGCCACACGCTTGTGGCCCTGCGCCTTATGGTCGCCTTATGGCTTTAAATATTTTTTTCAGGGCGTCATAAGAAAGACAGTGTCAGACGATCTCGTGGAGAACATATGGGAGGCGCAGCACATGGACAAGATAGTGCCGTCGCTCCTTTACAACATGCAGGTCTGTACCGGTTCTCTATGTTTCGCTGTTGATAGAGAAAGATAGATGTATATGAGATGATGTACTATTAGTTAGAATATAACATGAAGTTACTTATAGTGGATTGGAGTGGTCGTTAAACTGTAGATGTCTATGCATATTTATTTTAGAATTTATTTTCTTCTTCCTTTTTTATTCCTTCAGAGTAGAAATGCGCAAAAGTTCGAAGTATCTAACAATAGGGCAGCCATTATATAATTAAATTATGAATTAGGATGTATTTATGTATAATAAATAATGCGGTATTGTGTGCATTAATTGAGTTTTTATTTATAAGTTACATAAAGTAATATCTTACAAAAAAAACGCCGGTTTATATTGCATCTTAATTGATAACAGTAATTTTAAATTTTATACAAAATTACTGAACGTTACTTTTGATATTTGTCTTTCAGTTCTTTTATACAAAGAAAACCCTACTTGTATATTAAATGTATTGTATGTATAATTTATATATCATTCGTCTAATCAGTTTTTAAGGCATTTCCCCTTAACTAGCGGAACTTGAGTTGAGGCCGCGTTTTGCTTACAAAGTGAGATGTTATATTATTCTTAATCGTTTGTTTATATAACAGACAGCAGAAAAATACGAAACGCTATCCTGCCTAGAATCAGAAACCCGCGACGGTGAAGAAGAGCCGCCACGGTTGGCTGAGGCTTGTTTGCGTGAATTAGTGGGAAGGGCTTCCTTTGGACATATACGTAGTGTTTTACGACCTGTGCTGACGTAAGTATGTTTGTTATAAAACTAGGTTTATATTTCACTTCCCCCCAATAAGGCCGGATCGAACCCACTATCATCACGTTTACAGCCTTTTAACTTGGGCCCTTGTGGCACTGCAGATAAACGCGACGGTACAAGCGTTAAGTTTGAAACCTAGAAAAGTTTTATAGTGGAAATAAATCTTTTAATTAACATTTCCTCGGTTTGCTAAAAAGGCAAAGTACGGCGTTATGTTCTGCGACTCAACACGCAATGTCTCGAAAATTCAGCGATGTATGGGTATCGGATTATCTTAATGCTAGGTTCCCTCTATCCTGATATATGTTGTATACATTTTTAAATTATAAATATTTTTTCTATTTATTGAATGAATTAAATGCTTTCAGTTTGAATTATATTTTCATAAGCATTTTGTAACAATAGAATTTTTTTTCAGACACTTCGATCGTCATGAATTATGGGTGCCGAACGATTTCGCTGTACATACTTTTAAAATCATTATGTTTTCTATTCAAGTAAGTTTTTTTTTTCTATGTAATATTTTATAGTGTGTCGTCTTTTACAACTTCACAGTTTATTCACCAGTACCTTAAAATTTCAATATGTGTAAAGCTTACTAGAAGACTATAAGTTAAAATCACCAAATCTGTCCAGAGTTCCAGAAAAGGATGCTACGGCAGTGCTCTCCCTTGCGCTCGACTTGGCAGATATTTCATTATACTAAATGAAAATAAAACCCGCAGCCGTCGCGTTACAGTTCGTTTACGTACGTTACGTATTTTTAATATAATTAAAATATGTTTTATACAATAAAATATCGTTTGAAAGTTCGGCCTCATATGGAGTGTTGTTCTTATCTCTGGACTGGCGCATCCCAGTATGAGCTTCAATCATTTCATCGCATACAATATAGAGCCGTTTCGTTGGGGACCCAATGATCTGTGAACGGCTTGACACTTGTCCTTTCCAAAACAAAATATATTAGATCAAGATTTCAGGACCTGTTCATTGTACACTCTAAAAGAAATTAAAATAACTAAATTGAGAGCGTCCACGACTCGTGATATCTGCAGGCGCAGTACTCATACAGCGTGGTGGAGGCTCTGATGCAGCACCTGGACGCGTGCGCGGGCTCCGACGCTCGCCTGCGCGTGCGCGTCAGGGCGGCGCGCGCGCACGTGCTCAGCAACATCGTGGCTATCGCGGCTGGCGACAGTGTGGGTAAGTGACGCGCATACACGAACACACAAGCGCACACACACGCGTGCGAGGACGGCGCGCGTGCATGTTTACGTAACGTTTTTGCTATCTATTTATAACTGCGTCATACGTAATAAACACAGTATGGATAAACATCGTGAAATGAAAAAAAAATACTACGTATAAACTGTCGACGTTTTTTAATTATTTTGTTTAGATATGGCTTTGAAATATTTTTCCCTATATGCTGCTCCTGTAAAAGGCGAAACTTCCATCCTTTGAATAAATATCAAAAACCATCCATCCATGGTTAGACCGCATCAATTACTTTTCTGTCTTCTTTTTATTAAAAAAAACTTTTTCATATCACCTTACAAATAAAAGCAAATATCATATTACGTTACAGGTCCTTCTGTATTGGAAATTATAAATAATTTGCTGACTAACCTGAGAACATCAGTAGCGCGAGATTCTGAGGTAATTAATATGCCTAACATCATACATTAAAAAAAATTTAAAGACTTCTTTGTTTAATTTGACAGGAGAAGTGACTTACTTAGTTGGTCTAGTGATTATTCCTCCCCCATAAAATATAAAGTATATACGTATACAGTATATAAACATATATCTAATATTTAAAAAAAAAACAATTCACAGAAAGAGTCCGACGAACGTCTCTACCAAGAAGCTCTAATAAATGCTTTGGGCGAGTTCGCGGACCATTTACCGGATTTCCAAAAGATTGACATAATGATGTTCATAGTGAGCAAGATACCGGCGTCCCGCGGGAAGTCCACTAAGGCGGATGCCATGTTACAGAGTATACTGCTTAAATCATTACTTAAGGTTGGTATTATAAACCAAAAATGTAGGACTTTATCAGAAATGTTTATTTTGTGGGTAATCGGCTGTGGTAGCGGTGTCCTTCGACTTTTTTGTATTACCAGGAATTCTAAAGAGCTCAAATTTGAGATAAGATCTCTTAAATGCCCACCTAGGCTGGTTGTTAGTGGAGTTGAATCTTTTAAGCGCTCTTTCCAAGATCTCAAGTTTGTCTGCATTGAGGGCACCGCCTGGACGAGGAATAGGCATGTGATTTATTCGTATCTTGCGTAGTTGAGTGATTCTCCTTCCAGTAGTATGGTTTGCCTGGATATATATAACTGGTTACCTACATGCCCCTGATCGCTAACTGTTGCTTAGGGTCACAATTTTATTTTAATACTTGTTCGTAACTCATGAAAAAACAGCAGTATGTCCTGTTGCGTTCATCCGAACCGTTCTTTCGTATAATTCCGACAGCATAACCTGTACTTCTTTAATAATTATCGTACAGGTGGGAACAACGTATAAAACAACAGAACTGAGCAAGGCCTTCCCAGCCGCCTTCCTCGAGGCGCTGCTCCGTCTGGCAGGGGCCGCGGGGGGTGGCGGGGGAGTGGGGGACGCGGGGGCGCGCGCGTTGCTGCAGCGCATCCTGCACACGCTACTGGACAGGCGCGGGAATGCGGTGCGCCTCGCTCTGCCTACGTTAGTATACAAATATATAACATTTAAAAAAAAAAATCCACACTTATTATAGAAAAATAAATTGCAACAATTATATATTATTTTACGGAGAAACTTAAAAACAGTAAAAACAGCAAAAAAATTGACGTCGCTGTTATATAATTGATTGAAATATTTAATTTCAGTGTAGAATATGCAGAGCTCGGACTTGTAGTGGAGAAGTGTTCTCGTCCAGATCTGATCTTCATCAGCAAGCACGGATACGCTATATTCAGCTCGCTATATGATGGTAGGTAATATTAAGTTAACGCCTGGTTACTGGAACGCCGAAATAAAAACATTGAATATTTCATTCCATCGAGTGGGAATCGAACCCATAACCGTCGCGTTTACAGGCCTGTGCCCCTGCGCAAAGACTCATGTTTGTGTCCGTAATAAAAATAATAATGTATAGATAATATAGACTAGATAATATATTTATATTTTTCTTATGATAACATAAGTCTCTACTTATGCCAGTCGTGGCGCACGTGGTGTACGATCCCCACTTGAGGAAAAAGATTATTTATTTATTCTGGTGTCGAGACAAAGCGCGGTATTTAGTTCCGCTGAATAGCACGCAATGTCTCCAGAATCAGGCGGAAAATAGAGAACGAAGCTTGCTGTAAGTGTGTAACGAATACAGGTGAAGCTGAGATATAAAAAATACTTTTATTATAATTTACAGGCCTACAACTAGAATCCAATACATCCGAGAACATAACTGCTATATACACTACTCTAGCGTTGCTTTGCATAGAGCTGGCTTCTGAAGAAACTGTGTGTGACATGCTACAGGTTATACTGTCGTAAGTAATAGATTTAATTTATTTTTCGTAATAAGGATGTTTTTTTTTTAAATTAAGTCTAAGTTAGAGAAAGTGTTGCGTTGGTTTTCATTATGTTCTTGAAATTTAAAACGTATGGCGACAAGTATGAAGCTTTGTCTTACTTTTTTTTCTCAATAAGAAATCAGATACAAAATTTGGAATCTTCATGCTGAATTCCGCATGCATGCTGTTTTGACAGGGTAGTCAGGGAACCTAACACATACCGTTCTGATCTTAACGCTTCGCTTTGTCTTATTTCCAGTCCGAGGAAATAAAATTAATTGATTCCCTTGACGGGGAATCGAACCCGCAACCGTCTCGACAATGCCATCTCGGTCTTAATTACAATTGTTCAACAGAATCCAACACTCGGCGATATCCAACCCGGTACTATCAACGGCGCAGCAGTGTCAGCTACACGCGGTGTCTGTATCGTTGGCGGCGTTGGTGCCCCACGTGCTGCTGCTGCCGCGCCTCGCCGAGTATATAGCTCAAGTGGGTAATAGAAGAGCATGACAGATGAAGAGTACTCACATTTACGTGACGTGGTGACGTTGACTGACGGAACTCACCGCTGCGTTTTATATGACATGTTGTTTAGAATTTTATATTATCCGCCATGTGGGTGGCCGGTTTTTTTATTTTTCAAAGAATCAACAAATTAAAATGCTACTTAAATTCCATTCACATTAAAAAAAACATTTAATAATATTTATTCATGGTTAACGCAATTTATATATTTTATAATTATAGATAATAGAAGCCCGCCGTGAAGAAGCTCCGCATCTGTTGCCGCCATTACTAGATGAATATGAAGATCTGACACCAGCAAAGATGCCGAATAAGTTACCGTATTTGATGATCGATCAAGTAAATATTTATTTTTTAATTAAGTATTTAGATTAAAAATCTACGCGATTTGTATTCTCTTCTATATGACATAGAAAATTTTGGTTTTTTTTTACTTTTGAATGATTCGAAATGTACATCTTTAAAACAAGAAATGGATCTAGCAGGTTTAAACTCTAAGCCGAGCTCATGTTATTTATAAGCAGAAACGATGGCAATTTTTAGTGTTTGGTTTATTTTTAATGTCAATTCTTAATATCTTATATTATACATTGTGTTAAGCACAGTATAAAGAAAATGTATCAACTCTTTATCCTTTATCAACATATTGTGAGTACTGAATGTTGGCAAGTAAAATTCAATTGAAGGCTAGATTCAGCACTTCAATATATTTATCTGTGTCTATTTGTAATATAATAGCAACGTTTTTGTGCAGATGGCACTTGGTGAATGCTTGAAGGCATGTGGTGTGGAGGCAGCGCGCCTGCAGGGCGCCTCCCCCTACAGCGCCGCCGCCGCGCTCGCGCACCGCCACAGCTGGGTCGAGGCCGGTACGTCATAGCGTACGCGTGCGTGCATCTGTACTGTACGCTTGCGTACATCTACAGTGTACGCGTGCGTGCATCCATACTGCACACGTCCGTGCATCTGTACAGTACCCAAATAAAAATTAAATATATATATATGTCCCCAGGTGCTGTGCAAGGCCGCGACAGCTTGGCGGACATAACGGCCGCCAACACGGAGCTCGACAGCGCCAACAGCTCGCCCGGGGTGCAACGTGTACGTGTATTTATTGTTACTTTTGTATCTTATATAAAAACTGTTACTCACAAAAATTCTTGCGTATATTATTCTTGCCTTGTTTTATGAGAACAATGCTAGTGGATTTAATTCGCTCTCGAAATAATAAATGTTTTTTATTTCCTCATTTTGGTGACAAGATAAAGGGCGGCATTGAGCTCCACTACTGCTAATGATACAATACTTAGAAAATTCGTGTTAGGTTAGGTTAGGTTAGGTGCGTGAGGAACGGAATGTCTTAACCCTCTACCTACCTTTCCATATGCAGGATGCAGGGTCCAGAAGTTCAAATTAAATTATACTGATGTTTTACCGTGGAAATATATATAATGTATTATGTTGGAGTAGTTAGGGGATTTTTTTATTGTCTGATAAAAAAGCATTCCCCGTAACATTCAACGCCTGTGGTAATGTATTAGTAAAAATAAAAATAAATCACGTTCACGCTGTATCGCGTACACAGCAGGGTAGACAGAGGGAATTTTTGGAAGCATTGTGTGTTGAGGGGCGGAACTCAATGACTTGCCAGAGCAAGAAATAAAAATATTATTTCCTCGAGTGTTAATCGAACCTATAACTTGTCGCTTTTACAGGCGCACGCTTGTGTCCCTTCGTCGGGATTCTCGAATTCTCAGGATTAAATATATCTGAAGTCATATAAAAAAAATAAAGTTATATTGCTCGCCATTAAGTTATTTAATATCAATTAATCGTTAACTGCCGTCTGTAAGTATGGCCGTTATGTATTCAAAAGTTGAATTTCTTGATTTCTTCCACAAATCCACAAATACTTAAAAATAATTCATTCAAACAGCAAACTCAATATGACGACCTCGACGAAGAATACAGAATGTTTATAGAGAAATATAATTATAACTACCGTCCGTCCATGCATATGTTTGGAGCTTATGTAAATATGTATTTATTATGATTATTTATATTTTGAGTTAATACCGTGGTTGTAGGTTCGATTCCTATTGAGGAGAAATATCAACATATATATAAATATATAAATTTCGTCAGTCTTTTTTACAGAATTTAAAAAGTGTTTAAAACAATTCGTACATTTTATTTTGGCATTGAGATAACTAGTTACAACAATTTTGTAATATGACAAGAATATTCAAATAATGTTGTTTTCTTTACTATTTTTGATTAGCTGATATAAGATTGTTTTGTTGTATATCATTTATCTACAGTCTAGTCTAGTCTAGCAAGATTAGTCTCGTAGTTGATTTGTAGGTGGAGGACGGAGTGTCTAGATTCTCCCTACTAACTCTGCTATTTGAAAAAAAACTTTTCTTAAGCAGCTTATATTAATTTTAGAGAAATGACAGTGACTTTTGGCAATGGAATCATGAGATCGATGTACCTTTACGTGATGTAAGGAGAGAGAAAATAGTTTTGGTTACTATATTAATGCATATTATAAAAAATAATACATTTTATGGATTTTCACGGAACTAAGGAATGGAAAATATAAAAAAACGGTTTAAAAAAATAATGTAGCGGTTCTTATAACCCTGGAGCCAAATCAAACCTTCGTTATTTTATAAAGCCTGCAAGTTCCTGTGCGCACACACCCAACATCGCTATTAGGGAATATGGATCTTGGGTGGTGGTTACTTTTGCATTTATTAGGTAACTAAGAAGCAGAAAAAATAGTGCCTATGTTTCGTTATATTATCACCAAGCATCACCACTAATGAGTATGGCTTCATTAGTGACATATGGATTCATTATTATTATATTACCTTGAGGCCGTTGTGGTGCGTTTGCACAGTGTCTGGCTGAATGCAACGGTTGTAGATTCGATTCCTACTCGTGGAAATATGTTATTTTTATATTGTCGCTCTGGTAACAAGACAAACACCACTCAACAGTCCATGTCTCGAATATTCGGCAGCGCGTGGGAATAACATGTCTTAACCCTACATTTCTTCTGCCTACACAGCACCCGACGGCGTCGGAGAGCGTGAGCCTGGAGGCGCTGAGGCGCGCGGCCGGCGGACCCAGTGAGGCAGAGCGGCGCGAGGCGGAGCGCCGCCGTGCTACGCTCAACTGCGCCTTCCGCACCGCGCCCTTCGACCACCTGTTGCATCTCACGCAGCCTAAGGTATCTCTCTATAGTCAATAGTATTGTTTAACAAAACACTCTTGGAATTATACTTTTTAAGAAAACATATAAAAATTTAAACTCCGCGGGATTTGAACCCGCGCCTGGTAAACTGTCCAAGCGCTCTGACCATCTTAGCCGTTCTCGTCGAGCTACGTGGAAATTCTTATACGCTTATTACAACTTATTTATGTTGTTAGCATATCTGTACGGAGATTTTTTTAAAATAAGTGTTTGTGTTTCCTAAGTGTGGAAACACTCTCGGAATTATTTCTCTCCCATCTCATTTTCTTTGTTGCGCGATTACATTGATATATAGTGCAGGAGGACAAATTATGTTTTTAGAAACCTTTTCCGACAGGCAGTCTACGATTCACCACAATAGTTCGTGGTGTATCGTATTCCAAACGTAGGGTTTCCAGAAATGTATAATACTAATTATACACGATTAATCCGATTAAACAGTTTCATTTGAAATGTGTATTTGCCGCGAAAATCAAATATATTGTAAGTTTTTGAGAATTATTTCACAGACTTGATTTTACGAGTTTTTTTACTTTTGTGTATTTTCAATACAATACAATGTGCCACGATACACCGACCGTGCTGTAGCTTGAATGTAGTCTCAAAATAATTCGATGTTTTTTTATTTTGATAATATAAAAATTAAAAAATGCAAATTCAAATTAACATCACATATTTAATAATATTTCCAGTACGAAATAAAAGACAAATTAGAAGAGATATTCAACTCGCTATCAGAAGATCCTCTACTGTCCAGCGGGGGTTCACCCGGTGGGCCGAAACCGCCGCCCTATACCAAGTACTTCCCTGAGCTCTTCCTATACTAAATTATATGTACGTATTATTACAACACTGCCGTTATAAAATCCTGAAACCGTCGTAGCGGTACAGAATCTGACTGAAACCTTGTGTATTCGATCTCCCTCGAGGGAATTAATTATATTTGTTTTCTTGCTCTGGTAACAAGAAAAACATCGGGGTTGAGTACCGCCACTCAATGTGAAATGTCCCAAAAATTGGCTTGGTGCGTGGGGAACGCAGTAACTTTAGTCTTTACACTAAAAAAACCCCAACACAAAACTAAAATATAAAAAAGACAATATTGTTAAAGTAGCAGAATATTAACTATGGAATCCATCAGATCATCAAAATGTGCTGATATTTTCGTTAACCAGAAAAGAGCTGATGGTCTTCAAACCCCTGAAAATATTTTTTTCAAACATTCTGAAAACACATGATAAAATCATCTTTCAAACAAGCAAAGAACCAAACCAAAATCGGTTCGTCCGCTTAAAAGGTACGGTGCTCGAGAGAGGCGCAGAAAGATAAACAAATGAAAAAAATGAAAGGCAAACTTAAAACACCCCTATGTTTGAATAACTCTCGATTTTTTCAACTTGCTTTTTGAATATATGTCTAAAACAACTCCATCAATATTATTAAGATTTTATTGTATTCTTGTATTGTATGATCTGTATTCTTGTTAATGTTGTATATTAACAACTTATTTTGTTTTTTTTAATATTAATTTTAAAAATATATATATTTTCAGATGGCCGAATAAATTCCACATATTACAACAATGTATGATATCGTACCATTACAATGAAAGGGACATAACTAAAAAAACATTTTTCATTTCATTCAAGTCATCTTAAAAATATGAGTAATTATTAAAAAAAAGTAAATAAGTAACTTTCATACTTAACTTATTTGATATCATGGTACTGAATATACATAAATACAAGTTATAATGGCTGCTTCGCATAATTATATTTAATATTACGTTTTACAAAATTTATGTATGGTGCGATGGGGCACAAGGTGTGACTGTAATACCGACTGGTTGTGGGTTTGACCCCCACTCGATGAGATGAAATATTTAGTTAAATTTATATATCCATTTCTTCGCTCTGATGTCGAGCACGCTCAACACGCAATGCCTCCAGAACTCGGCAAAAAGTGGGGAACGGAGTGTCTTACCATTAGGTTCCTTTGGCCTACCCCGCTGTGTGCGGGATACAGCGGGAAGCTCATATATCTTTATTTTATTTTGATTAAGAAAATTATATATATTAAATGTATTAAAAAATCTCTAGGAATGGAAGTGTCTTAACACTTCACTGGTAACGGAGTGTTAACACTAGTTTCCCTTTGCCTACCGGAGAGGGCCGGGCAGTATGTACAGCATTATGCTGTACTAAAATGCTAAACAAATAAATTCATATATAGCTTATTCTTGTCCTAGCCTTTTTAATTTCTGTATCTTTTGTCCATTTTCTCTGTTTTTTTTATTTTACTTCCATTTTATACATAGTTGGTTAATAGAACAAAATAATGGTGTTATGTACTGATTGATGATTTTTTTAAAAGTTGATTTGTAATAATTTAAATTGCTTTAGTAAATATTATTATCAATATGTTGGTTATTCTTCATTCAAATCCTGTATTTAAATGAATAGTATTATTTTACCAAAAAGTTTAAAAATTTTAATGTATATATTAAAAAACAATAATTTAATATTAAAATCTTTATCAAAATATTGTAATTAAAAAGATGCTACATAATTACTACTAGTAAAAAAAATTAAAAAATTATTGACGCTTGAAATATATGACGTCATCTGTTACTTGTTTCAATTATATATATAACTAGCGGACGCGCGCAGCTTCGCTTGCGTATTTAGGAGTGAATTCTAATAATAAGACTCTTAATATCAAATTTTATAAAAATCTGTGGCGATTTAAGAATTTTTCCATTCAAACTTTCAACCCTTTATTTGCACCCTTAGGGGGAGAATTCTAGAAAACGATGAAACACGTGTTCAATTAAATACTTTTAAAAATCTAAATTTCAAATTTTATAAAAATTGGTGTCGATTTAAAAAAAAATCCATATAAACTTTTAACCCCTATTTCACGCCTTTAGGGTTAAAATTTTTCAAAATCCCTTCTTAGTGGATGTCCAGATTACGAAAGTAAACATCTGTCCAAATTTCACGTTTCTACGCACAGCGGTTACGGCTGTGCGTGCGTCTTACCTCAGTCAGTGAGGACAAGTCCTTTTATATATATAGATTATAATCCATACCTTTATTTTAAATTCGAAAGTAACTCTGTCTGTCTGTCTGTCTGTCTTTTACGCAATCAGGGCCAAACCGCTAATTTAATTGTGATAAAATACTCATATAGAGATACTTGAGGGTCTCGGGATGAACATAGGATACTTTTTTTTCTCATATTTGTATTATTTTCGATATATATTAATATATTAAAATACTTATTAATTTGACATGCAATTTATTACGCCATGTTAATAACAACCGTCGTTGCTAAGCAACGATTTGCAGAGTTTGTTGTTAGAAAACGTCACCCAAAATGAGCTTGCTTAACACATCTCTCTATTGAAAATTGAAAATAATTTCAATAATAAATATTAAAATAATTTAAATATATTTTAATAAATATTCGTATAGTTCAAGAGGGCGTAGCCGCGTTCGGGTCCACTAGTGTATAAATATATTTATTGGATATTAATTTCGTTTAAATCTTATGAGGTGATATTATTATAAAGTTCTATACAGTTATCTTAGTTTTAGTAGACATTTTTATTTTTTATGTTGAGCAAATGTTTATATGGGTTTAGTACGATGTATAAGAAAACATTACGATATTTGTGTATTTTATTGTTTATTCTAATTTTGTTATTACAATTATTAACTCACAAAATTAATTAATACTGGAAATAAGAAAGATCAAAATAGATTTTTGCATACATACTTAAAATAATACTTTTAATAGTATTTCAGTGTTATTTTATTATTTTAATATATTCTAGTAATTCTTGTATGGAATTAATAATTAAGTTTGTGAGCTAGGACATTTTAGTATAAATGGTTTGTTGTCTTTTTGGTGTTAGTATATATTGTGGTGAAAGTGATTATTTAACAGTATTTAGTATCAATTAAGTTTTAATATAACATTAACAGTTATATGGTCGAGGATATATGTATTATAGGCAATATATGTTAAATGGCATTAATTCTTAAACTTTTATATTGTACGTATATGGCTTGACTAAATTAGTATTTGTAGCATTATATTGTATCACATATTAGGTTTACAAAAAACGATGTGCTTAATGTCGGCTAAATACTATACTAATTGATGATACTTTGTGTGACTTTTTTTTTTGTTTTGTTTGAATATAGTGTGTATAAATAAGAGTGTATGCATTCAAATGTTGGTTTTTTTAGTGTTGCCATTTAAATATTTAATTATTAACTTGTTTATATCTTAATTTATATCTATTGTAATATGTCTCTCATAACCAATGCTAAAAGTAAATCAAATTAAATAAAGCAGGTTAATTTTCATAGTTGAATATTATAGAATAGCAAACTAACTATCAAATAGATGTCAACACTTAAAAATTATAGAATTTTAATACTTTCTTTTAATTTTGTTCACTAATTTTATTGAAATTAAAAAAATAATATCAATTAAATTATAATAATTATAAAATAGACTGCAATATATGCAATAGCATCAAAAAATTACAAATACAAAATTATGGTCTTAATGATATCTTTCTGGAATAATTTTATTGTTATAAGTTATCTCTTTAAAGTCGCATTTTTATGCGAATAATGTAATGTTGTATGTATATGTATGACTGATAACTTCAATAATAATTTTCCTATGGATATATAAACTATAATTTTTTTGAACAAAAAAATACATTGTTTATAAATAGAAAAATTGTATTTTGTGTTGTCTTGTTTGATCATGGGTGAAGCTTAATTTTTTATTATTTTTTATGACATTCCAATTCCTCGGGATATTATTATAGAATCTCTTATGTAGATAACAACAAAGATATACAAAAAATATGTATGTTTAATACGATAACTTGATATTTAATAGAAAATGAGATTATTTTTCTTATTTTTTTCATTTCCAAATGTCATTCAAAATGAACTACTAAATAAAGCTGTTAATATTATAAAATTAGATAATAACTACTTCCCATATATGGATTTTTGTCCATGCCCACATAAATATGACAGAAATAAAATATTGTACACTTAAAGAAAAAGACTTATTTAAATGACTCGTTTAAACTGATATTTGCACAAAATTGTCTGTGTATGATTCTAATGAATGACTACATGATTTTATGTGTGGAATATTTTATTACACTTTTTATTTTATTTTAAATTGTAACCAAACTATAAGTACTAGTATTTAGTTATTGTTTTTTTCATATTTTTATTACTTTCATAGTACAAGAGGTTTCAGTTAATTATCTATATATTTGCATAGTCTCACAATCAATGTAATTTAATATAATTACTAATATTTTTTTTCAAAAACTTACCCTTTTTGTATTTATTTACTAATACTATAATGAATAATGCAGATTTAATTGCAATAAAGATACCTCAATTAATTTATTTAAAAATAAATGTTGACATTACATCAATACTTAAAGAACCAATTGCGATATTATGAAGCAGTAAGAATATCTATTAACTTAACAATTGTATAAACATTTTTGGTCACACCAACAAGTACCGCCCTGACGTTGGCTAGCTAGCCGGATGTCTTTACTTTTGATTAGTTTCTTTACCAGTGATCAATGTGCAGTGTCCTCACAACAATATACACATAAAGTGTTTAACAGTAACTATAAAAAAATATAGTTTAGATGTTGGCATATTTTATTTATATTTCAAATCCATATTATAGTAATTTGAAAATACATCAGTCAGTCCTAAAATTAATTTACAAGTCGAAAATATATGTGCAAGTGTCATTTTTATTAGAAAGTCTAATTTTACATGTATCAGTTTATGGAAGTAAATCAACTATTTACTGAATTATATGATATTTTTAATTTTTTCCCGTAATAAAAAACTAGTAATTATAAACTACTTGTATCTTTTAAACACTGCCTCTTGTACTATTAAGTTTCCTATATTTTAAATATGGAGCCATCTATAAATAGCGTCATACGTTTAGGAGGAAAGTCAGCAGTGTGATATTGTGGGACAAGGGGATCATACATTTCAAAATATTATAATCATCATAAGTATTAAAATACAAGATTTGTGTAAACAGAAATTATTTCTGTGTCTGAACATTAGGTTTCCATCTTCCCACTTTGTATCGTGATATGTGCGGGATAGAGCGTGAAGCTCAAAAAAACTTAAATGTTGCGCGGACAAGGTCGGGGTAAGAGTGAAAAAATCATGATATTCGAGTTCGTAGGTGACAACGGCTTATAAATACGGGCCTTATATATAAATTGTATTTTATTTTCTCTAAAATATAACCACTGTGTTCTGTAGGCAAAATATTTTTTTTTATAATAATTTGAATTAACTTCAAAAATAAGGATGCTTACCAAATTAAATATTTTAAAATGTTATATTGCAAGTGTTTTAATATTCTTATTGCATTTTGTTTTGGATAGTAGCTTATCATATACAGTTGTTAAGATTTGACGGTAAATTGAAATGTTTTGGACCAACTTCTTTAAATTTCTCTTAAATTATAATAATAATCACATCATTATCTGTAGATGTGTGAAATATTTTAAGAATTTCTATGAAAATTAGCCTCGGAAAATATATATTGGACTGTGACTAAATTTACTAGTTCTTTGGTTCATTTTTTTATATGTCATGATTGATCTACTTATAAACGCTACAATATTCTTGACTTTTTTGTATATTTTTTCTTTTTACGCAAATTCTTAAAATATTTCGTTACCCTAAAATGTGCAGTGCATAAATTATATGATCTTGTAGGGCCTCAACTGCATTTCTATTGACTTATACTTTTTTTATTGTACTTGTACTCATGTTAGTCATTAGGTTGTGTTCAAACAATAATAAATTAACTTTCCAGTTGTATTTAGTTTTATTTTTTTAATATTCATTTATTTCAGCTTCACGCTGTATCTTACTTAGTGGTAACTTAGTGTTAAGACACTGTGTGAGTGGCGGGACTCCACGCTGCTTTTTACCTTTGTTCATATTTCATTTCCTCGAGTTGGAATCGAACCTGTGCCCCTACTTATATATTAATAAAAGCATAAAACTTAAATTATGATTTAAGTTTAATAATATATTTTTATTTGAAAATAGTTATTATTGATAAAAAAAATCCGTGCCTTGAAAGCCCGGTCCACCACGTTAAACACGCAAGAGTAACCGTAAACTAAGTACTAACATTTCCACCAATAAATAGTAGAGAAGAAAGGACCGAGCGAGCTGAAAGAGCTTAAATAAACTTGCTCATTTCTGGAGAGTGGAGCGAAGTAACTACTAAATACAAAACTTTGTAAGCCTGAAAGTTGAAACCTTTATCTATTTCACTTAAACATTATCCGCTCATTTCTCTTTCGCGGTGAAAAAGGTGTTTAAAAACTGAAACGGCATTTCGTTTGTAATTTAATATTTTTTATAAAAAGTAAAATAATTTCAATGAATTGATCATATTTTGTTAATTTTGCGAATTTTCTAATGCTGGACAACGTTTTACGGCAAATTTTTAAGAATACCCTTACAACATCATTAGAATATAATTATTTTATTTTAACTTCATAATTATATTATTATATTTTAAAGAAACTATAAACGTCTTTGCCTTGTATGATTGACCAAAAACTCTATAGACAAAATAAAGTAAATGAGTAAATGTGTTCTGTGCTATAGACTACCAATTTGACATTTGTTGTCAACGTCGTTCCAATGCACTGCCGACATGGAATTTTTACTTTTTGTAAATTAAATATTTGTATTTCTGTAGTGAATACAATGATTATTATTTTAATATAAGCGATATAACAATTTACAACTATGGCTAGAAGATATCGTGATGCTGCTGCTAAATTGCAGCAAAACGTCCAAAAACATCTCCAAGTGATGAAAGATCTTTCTTCTTCTGAAGATGATGAGCCTGTTGAGTCGAGTGTCTTGGATTCTGTATTCCAGAGCTACTGGCGGGGGGGCGGCGATACACAAATGCTTAATAGGACTAAATATCTACTAGAAGAAGCAATAAGTGGCCGAGCAGTAACCTGCTTGATTTGCATTGGATCTATCAAAAGAACCGACGCTATATGGACGTGTGATCATTGCTATTGTTATTTCCATCTATCTTGCATACGGAAATGGTCAAACGATAGTATAAGTCTAAGCAGTGAAGAAATTCATGGTCTAATTGCTGTGTTCAAGCCTAAAAAAATTGAATGGTGCTGCCCAAAGTGTAGAAATTCATACAAAAAAGAGGAAGTACCACGTAAATATCGCTGTTTCTGCGGTAAAACTGATGACCCTCCTTTCCATCCATGGTTAATACCTCATACTTGTGGGGAAGTGTGTGGGAAAAGATTGTCAGTGGGTGATAATTGTAAGCATAAATGTCTTTTATTATGTCACCCTGGGCCTTGCCCACCATGTCCTCAAACTGTTAATGGAGTTTGCTATTGCGACAAGGAGCATAAGAAAGTAAGATGTAGTGCTGCCCACTGGTCATGTAAACAAAGGTGTAACAAGAAGTTGCCTTGTAAATCTCACAAGTGTGAGGATATGTGCCATGCTGGGGAATGTCCACCATGTAATTATACAAGTATGCAATTGTGTCAATGTGGAGCAGAAAAGATAAAGCGCCCATGCAACAGTTTAGTATGGCAATGCCTAAAACAGTGTAATAAGCCATTTGCTTGTGGCTTTCATAAATGTGACAGAGTATGTCATACTGGGAGTTGTGGACTGTGTCCCAATTCTGGTGTTAGATCTTGTCCCTGCGGGGCTAACCAGCGTCATATCCAGTGTCCGGATACTATTGAAACTTGCCATGGAACTTGTGGAAAGAAATATGATGACTGTCATCATAGTTGTCCATCTAAATGTCATAAAGGACCATGCCCACCTTGTCAAGTGCAGATTGAAAAAAAATGTCATTGTTCATCTCATACGAGACCACTGCCTTGTAGCAAAGAGTTCAGATGTGAGACTAAATGTAGAGGCATCAGACCTTGTAGAAAACATGGATGTGGAAGAAAATGTTGTAATGGGAACTGTCCTCCATGTGAGAAACTGTGTGATAAGTCTCTGCAATGCGGCCGCCATAAATGTGCTATGATTTGTCATCAAGGACCATGCTATCCGTGTCCTCTTGAATCTAAAGTCACTTGCCGCTGCAAAGAGACATACATAACAGTTCCTTGTGGAAGAGAGAGACACACAAGACCACCTAAATGCAATCAACCATGTAAAGTAAAGTATAAATGTGGCCATACAGATGAAAACAAGCATTCCTGTCATTTTGGCGATTGTCCTCCATGCAAAGCAATTTGCAGCAAGGCTTATAAGAAATGTGAACATAAATGTACAGCAACATGCCATGAATATGTACTGGTTACATTCAAACAAATTGAAAAGCCTGCTACACCGTGGGAAGCTCAACCACCAAAATCAAAAATAGTTGCCTTAGAGTGTCCACCATGTGAAGCCCCTGTTACAGTGACGTGTTTTGGAGAACATGAAACTGATGATCAACCTTGCCACAAAGCTAGTTGTCGACCTTGCGGAAGAGCATGTGGTAAACCTCTGGCTTGTGGAAACCATTCATGTGAATTATTATGCCATTTATACAGCCAAGATGCTGATTATCCAAATGTGCCTTTTACATGTAAACCTTGCAACAGAGAATGTTCTAAACTCCGTCCAGACAAATGTACACACAAATGTGCTAAACGGGGTTGTCATCCTGGCCCGTGCCTACCTTGTGAGATCACGGAGAGAGTTTCTTGTCATTGTGGTGTAACAGAATTATATTTCCGCTGTAAAGAATTAGTGAACATTAATGAGGAAGCACTAAGTTGTAAACAAACTTGTCCAAAGATTTTGGAATGTGGACATCGTTGCAAAAATATCTGTCACTCCGGTACATGTGGAGTAAACCAAATCTGTACTAAAAAGACTAAAATCCATTGTCCATGTGGTAATCTAAAGAGAGAGGCTTCATGTAATGCTGTCAGAAATGCAGAAATCAAAGTAGAATGTGATTCCAGTTGTGAAACAAAAAAAATAGCTGCAAAATTTGAAAAAGAACAACAACAGATAAAATTAAAACAGCTTGAGGAGGAGAAAAATCGTAAAGAACTGGAAGAATATGAATGGAAATTAAGTGGAAAAAAGAAGAAATATAAAGAAAAGAAATTAATTGTCAATAAAGATGACCGAAATGTGTTGCAAAAATATTGGGTTTCTTTTTTATCGACCATATTTGTAATTTTAGCTGGTGTTTACTATATTTTGTATATTTAGTGTGTAAAATTAGTTATTTGAAAATGTAAAGAAACAAGGTTGTGTGGTGTTAGCATAGTTTTTTAGATGACGAGACAATAAGTCATTAAATTATACAATTATATACTATATGTTATTATATGTTAAACAAATACACCAAATGTAATTTTTATATGTAGCCTCATTGCCTCATGCACTCATTAGCATTTTAATATGTCCATAGTTAACCCGGTATATAATAATATAATTTTTATTTATTTTTTATAGACCTAATAGTTAAATAAAGTGTTTATGGTATTTATTTAAAATAAAATGTAAACTCATAAAAATATTTGTTTTCTTAATTATAATGTAAATTAAAGTCTTTTTTCATAAGTGCAGTGCACTTTGCCTGAAAGTAAATTACAGGCCACATTACAATTTATACATAAATAAAACAGTCAAGTTATTTACAATTACATAGTTCTGTAAGTTAATAGGGGAAGGCCTGGACTTTACCTATTAACAGATATGTGCGTGTAAAAGGCGTGTATTCGTATTGTATTATTTTTCGGGGCAGATTTGCTAGTACAATTTCTGGGCATGGACCACCCCCTCTTCGTACGCCCATGTTAGTACATTTGGCAACTTGAAACATTATATTATTCAATATATCGAATACAAACCCGATATATCGAAAATATAGAAAGGTAACCCCCTTTCATTTCAGTCTTTATTTCTCATTGGACATTTTCGTCCGATGTGTATTAATTACTATTTGATGAAGAATAGCGCAATTCAACAAATTAATGTTTATTGTCTTGATAATAATAGCCTTTATTTACAATCTTACCCAGTACTTAGCTCAACCTAATACGTTTATTTTATCTTTGTTTTTATTACCAGCACGTAAAGGTATTACTTTCCAGCACAGGCAAAGAGGTTGCAGACCACGGTCCTATGGTCCTATGCATGTCTAGTTCAAATTATGACCGCTATTTTCCCAAGGAAATCTTCCCAACGACGCACATCGTCGTCAGCCTTTCTTTCTATACAAAGAAATTTATTAAGTTTTAAGACACTATAAATTAAAATCTTTAATCTATTATTCGTGTGCAGCACATTTAACTTTAAAGCTTATTGTCTTTATTTATAGTCTAACTAATTTTAAATTTTTAAAATATATCTAGTATAGTTGAACAATAATATATCGAATTAAAACAATATTTAATAGTTCGTACGTAGTTAATATCGAATTGAATCGATACATCGATTCTTATTAACCATAACTATATAACACATCGAATTCATTTTAAATATCGATTTGTTTTGTATATGTCAATTTGGTACACCTGTCACCTACACTCACAAATATGTGGTGTTTATTTGTTGATTTTCCAGAAAGACGTTGGTTAAATTTTCAACATATTTACAGTGTTTTTTTACTAATCGTATTTATTATTTTATCTTATTAAACGTTTGTGAAAAGTTTTCTTATAAGTATGTATTAAATTGACAGAGCTATGTTCGTAGTGAAAACTCATTACTTTTAAAGAATATTACTCATCATGTTTTCTAATATAGGTAAGATAAGACACCATTAATGTAAATCGGTTTTTGCGTCAGTGTTGTTTTTTTGTATTAGTTATATATTAAAAATGTGTACGATTGCTACATACGTTTTCTTCGACCTGGAAACCACCGGCTTGCCAAGACAGGAGAATAATAGAATAAAAATAACCGAATTGAGTTTTGTAGCCGTGAAAAGGAAACACCTCCTCACTACACCTTCAAACATAAAAAGTCCTAGAGTGCAAAACAAACTAACATTGTGTTTCAATCCTCAAAAGATGATAGACTATGAGTCCACAGAAAAAACTGGCCTCTCCAACGAACTTCTCGAACATGAAGCGCCCTTCGATGAGAATGTATTTCATTTGCTAAATAATTTCTTACAAGCACTCACAGAACCAATATGTCTTATTGCTTACAATGGAAACAAATTTGATTTTCCCATACTGAGAAACAGATTAGAAAAATTAAATGCGAAATTTTCTGATGATATCATGTGTGTAGACAATTTTTTCTGTTTCTACGAATTAACTGCAAATAATTGTTGCCCTGAATCACCATCATCAAGTACATCTAATAGTACACACAACATGACAAGCAATCAAATATCAGATTTTTTTAATGATTACTCATTGGATATGAAATTAGTGAATGAAAATACACCTCTAAAACAAATTATTAGAAATAGAAATGACAATCCAAAAAGAAATCAAACTTCTAAAGCTCGGAGAAGATTTCCATGGAGTGAAAAAACTAGACCAAAAGAAAGCTATGAATTAACTGAAGTATATAAAAGACTGCTACATTGTGAACCTAAACAGGCACATAATGCTGAGGGTGACTGCATATTAATGCTAGAATGTTCTGTAGTTTTGGGAAGTAAATTTGTTCAGTGGGTGGACAGGAACTGTGAAAAATTCTCATCTATCAAACCAATGACAGTTGGGGTGCCCCTTGGTTTATAAATAAGTTACTTTTTTAGTTACATCCCCTGTATCCTGCATATAGCAGGATAGGCAGAGGAAACCTATTATTATGACACTCCATTCCCCAAGGTCTGCATGATGTGTGGAGTGATGGAACACAACATCATCCTTTGTCTTATTACCTAAACAAGGAATTCATAATAATCCATTTCTCCATACCATAAGGCCCTTAAATATGAATCATGCTCTATTTTCTTTTATATAATCTTATTTTTAAGTTGATTTGTTTATTGGATACAATATTATATGTACTTTAACATATTTTTATAGACATAGTTCGTTTTACAATTTTATGCTTTTAGACCTTTAATTTTACTTTTGTTTGTAAATCAATATTTAAGGTAAAGATATTATTTTATATTCCTTTTAATTCAAAGTATATGTATAATGTGATATTACAATAAAATATTGTAGTGCTGGAAATATTTTTTTTGTTAATAGTTTTAGTTGTTTATCTTTCAAGTATATATTTTTTAGCCTTACATACCCAGTTGGGTAGGCCGAGGGAACCAGATGACCTAGTGTTATGACAATCAATGCCCATTAAGACTTATTTTAATAAATTTAACTGTATACATATATGTATAACTAGTAGGCGAGTGCGGGGCTACGCCCGCTTGAAATAGAAACATTAATACAGTAAACTAAAGATTAAAGTCAATTCAGTAAAACATTTGTATAAAATAACTGTTACGGTGATTAGCAAATTTGTCAAACTAAGTACTTTAAATTGACATAAGGTTTTTTATTTGTGAACAGATTGTAATAACCTGATAACCCTATATGTTTTCGGAAGCTTGCCAAAATCCAATAGTGAAAACTGCATCTAAATCGGTTAAGCCGATTCTGAGATTAACGATTACAAACGCACACACAAACAGACTGATGTGGCTCAATAAGAATCAAGAGTGTTAAATATATTTTATATTAAAAGTATATTTCTGATGTTGACATCAAATTTATTTTAATAGTCGATAATTTAATCGCTTAAAATTCGTAGATACACTTGTCTGTAGGAAAATATGTCAATAATATCATTGAAATGTGAATTTTAATTAAGATAGAGGCCGCGTGGCGCCGCAGTGGATTATATATATAATTGTAAATTCAAATTCAAATTATTAGGTATATTTAGGTAAACTTGGTTGGTCATTTAGTATGTTTATTACTTAATGAAACTGACTAGAAACATGAAACCTTTTGACCTTGTTTGACACCTACAAACTACCCTAAGAATCAAACGGGGTGAATGGCAACATTTGTCACAGAACTATTGAAAAAAAAGTGTTGACAAGGTTCTATAAACCTATACGCTTAAATAAAGGTAATTTCTTGTTTTTTTATTTATTTTTTCTTTGGAACTAGCTATCTAGATTCGAGATCTGGTCTGTAAGTATTTTGTCAGGAACATACTTTGTGCACTTTAAGCAGAGTTTCATAACTATGTACATCCCCTAATGCGAGGGATACGTCAATATAATAAATTTACAATTGGTTGGATATTTTCCAAAGATTGTCCAGTCCACACTTGTGTAGGTTACTGTGTACTAGCTATATATGTAACTAATGAGGCACAAGAAACAAACACAAACAGCATTATATCATATATAAATAAAAGGTGTAAATTAAACTGGAGACCGACGTGGCCTAGTGGCACAAGCGTGTCATTGTAGACCCGACGGTTGTGGGTACGATCCTCAGTCGGGAACAAGGCAAAGCGCGGTGTTGAGTACTGCCACTCAATACGCAATACGTCGAAAATTGGGCTTTATATAGGATACTGTGTCAAGATTTAAAAAAATTAAACTTCATATTCGTTGTTCCAGCATTGCTCGTTCTCACGGGGATGGTATGGGGATGTACCAACCCCTTCATAAGAATGGGCACTAGAGGCTTACGGGACGTTACAGCCGACACTATACTGGGATTGGCATTCGCTGAAAGCATGTTTTTATTCAGAAATTGGAAGGTTTGTTCTATTTAAATGTTTTAAATTAACTGCCACTGATAATTAATTATAATTTTTTATTAGTAAAACTTAAACTCCTAGCATCCATGTATTATTAATTTTTCAAGATCTTACATTAAGATTTTTACAAGACTTTCAAGGCTACTATTTTTGCTTAATAAATTTAGTTTAAATAAGTAAATATTATAAAAAGAAATCCTTCTACTAACTAACAATAACACCACCATTGTATACTTACATGTTATAAATTGTTATAGTTATCTTTTGTTTGCAATAAAGAATATTCAATTCTAAATTCTCCAGTACATGGTCCCATGGTTGATCAACCAAAGTGGTTCCCTGCTTTACGTGATAGCAGTACAAAAGGTCCCTCTGTCACTCGCCGTGCCCACAGCGAATAGTCTCGCTTTCGCCTTCACTGCGCTAACGGGGGCTGCTATAGGTACTGAGGAACGCCTTGATAAAGGTAACAAATATAGTTTAAAATGAGTGAAATTGAAACCGTCTGACGGTCGTGGAACTTTGGGTTCGATTACAACCTATTGGAGAGAATAAATTATTTAACATTTTCAATTTCTTGGTCTGGTAACAGGACAATGCGCGGTGTTGAGCTCTACAATGTCTCGAAAATTCAACAGTAAGTTGAGAACGAACAGTCCTAATTGAGACGTGATGTCTTAACACTAGGTTTCCTCTGCTTACCCTTCTAGACAGAATACAGGCTGCTAGATAACCTAAAAAATATAAAGTTAAAATCTCCAGTCAATCAATTACTTATATACCTACTTTTTTTATTGAAATGTAAAAAACTATAAAATTTAATATGTTATATTGTTTTAATAAATACTTAGGTCAAAATTATTTACCTATTTATTAAAAAATATTAATTTTAACTTTAACTTTATTTCAGCTTCCATCACCGGGATAATCTTTATTGGAATCGGTACGGCCATATGCTGCTGGGACAAAACTTAAATCACTGAGAAATATTTTATGTACTTATTTATATACCTACTTATTATAATATTTTAGGTTAGAAATTTGTGCCTCGTTTCATCCGCGGCTTTCTTTTACTTTGTTACTTTTATAAAAAGTAAGAAAATGAAAGCTTCTTTAGTAAATCTAGCGAACAGTTATCGTCTGACTGTAAACGTGACGGTTGAAGGTTCGACTCCCGGTCGATGAATTAAGTAATAACGACTGAATTATTTTCATTAATTCGCTGTAATAACATAACAAAATGCTTCGTTGAGTTGTGTCACTCAAGACGTAATGTCTCGGAAAGAGAGGAATAGAGTGTCTTAATTTTAGGTGTTCTCTGTCTACCCAGGCGGATACAGTTTGAAGCTATTTTCTTACCGAACAATTTATAATTTTATATATTAATACTTATAATATTCTGATTTTGATGAAGCTTTATTATTATAAAATTCATAAGTATGTGTAATTATCAAAGTCGATCGCATTGACAGATACAGGCCTAATTTGCATACGAACAATGCAATTAATCTCAGTTACTTAAGTACTAGTTAAAGTCCAAGTGTGGCTGAAACAAGGCCTGACCATTGGCAATGTCGTCGTGTTGATCATTTAACAATATATCGTTCTTATTTGAACAATATATCGTTCTATGGTTTAACTAATTTTTTAATAAATCTCACGTAGGTATGATATGAAAATTGTGTTTTTATTTTCTTCCTTTCTTATGTATAAGTTATAATTTCAATATACCTAAGTATTTGAAAATATTTTATTCAAATCTCAATATGTATAGTTTTAATACAGTAATATAACAAACACGATAAACAATGTGGTTGTGGGGAATTCCTAATCTGTGTGGATTTCCGGTTATGATAATGTATACACAAACTTAACCTATAAGTACATATTGCATATATGCATATGTCGTGGGAACTAATGCTTCCAATTATGATAAAATCAAATAGTGGTAAAAATAGGGATTAAATTATATTAATTCGCACAAAGCTGAAAATTGGCATCCATCGATCAGACGTGCAAAAAAAATTATTCCCAGTATTGGCCATTACTATTCCTATTACCACTCGAGTGGGAATCGAACCCACAACCTGTCGCGTTTTCAGACACATAAACTATGAATTATTGGTTAAATATTACATATAAAGTCTAAACACTGACGATGACTTATGACGTAACTAAATAATTTAGTCATAATTACTTTTTTGTCTTTCAATATTTAGTTAAAAATATTACCTACCTATTAGTGGTTTCAACCACTAATAGGTAGGTAATATATATTTTATAATAGGTAGGTTTTATTTATTGTACTTAGGTAATATTGTGTTAGTTTATGTCATTAATAGTTATTAGTAATTTTAATAATTAAAAAAAAAAAAGCTCGACTGCATAAAATTAAAAGAAAGAAAACTAAAAACCTGTATAACTGAACTTGCTTTACCAAACCAGAGAAAAGTCCTTCGTATATTTATTATAATTAATCCAAAGTATTGAAATATTTACTATATTATATATATAATGTTTTAACCGAAACTTTTGTTATCATTGCGAATTAATGAAAATAATTCAGTTCATCGACCGGGAATCGAATCTTCAACCGTCACGTTTTTTAAAATGTTATTACTGGGTTTTTAAATGTGTAGATACTTAATCCACAAAATGATGTGAACAAAGCGCACGCATTCTACTGTGCCGTTGTAGCGCAATCGCGACGGTTGTGGTTTCAATTCGAAGGAATCAATTATTAAGCGCAATTATTATTATTAATCAGTTTTACCACTACATACATACATACTTATGTCTACTATGCTATAAGCGGGTTACAGCATGAAGCGGAAAAAAACATTTAAAAAACATAATTTCAAGATTTATCCAAGCTGCATTAATAATGGCAACACTGACTGTGGGCCGTCACCACAGAACACATTTACTCACTATGAGCCGTCACTATGAGGACCACAGAAGCAGAACACATTTACTCACTATGAGCCGTCACTATGAGGACCACAGAAGCAGAACACATTTACTCAGAACTAAGGACTTAAGGAGGAGTCCAGGGTCTCCAGAGTTCAGTCATTGGACTCTGGACGACTGGACTAACTAGTATAATATGTTCCTTGCTGACTATGAATATGAATTATGAAGTGATTATAATAACCAGCCCGTATGTGAACTGCCCGACTGTGAACATATCTCTATACTGATAAGGATTAGGATAATAAAAATATATATTTACAATTCGTTTAGCTACAATATAATAATGAATTGTAAGTAGGAATATATGGGCAATAAATCTGCACAAATGTGCCAATTTAATGCCTGTTAAACAAATGACGTCTGTGAGTTCGGATGATTAGTTTATTAGTCATAATTTATACAGTACTTTCCTTAACTGGACGAGGCTATAAAACCTAGATCTTTTTGCGTATCAAATAATACTCATTAATTTTTGTGTTGAACAATACATAGTGTTTTACAAGAAACTTCTAAATGGCCATCCAAACGTTTATATTCTTCGACCTGGAAACAACAGGGCTGCCCGACCAGGAGAACAACAGGACAAAAATAACTGAACTGGCCTTCGTTGCTGTTTCACGTAGTGACATTGAAAATGGAGTACTCACTGAATCACCACTCACAAGTAAGCTCTCACTTTTATTCAACCCGAAAAGACCTATACAACCCATGGCTTCAAAGATTACAGGATTAACCAACAAATGCCTGGAAGGGCAACCTCTGTTTAAAGATAAAATAATCTGCATAAATAATTTTCTTGATTTACCAAAACCTGTGTGCCTCGTAGCTCACAATGGTAACATTTTTGACTATAAAATACTGAATGCTGAATACAATGATGTAAATGCTTCTTTACCCAATGAATTAAAATGCATCGATTCATTAAAAGGTTTTAAAGAAATATTGAAGAAACATACTAAGAATAAAAATGAATGTACAAATCTTGATTCAAATTGGCCCACTTTGGACATAACTCCGGAAGAATGGAAAGAGATTGATGAATTAGACTCTTTTTCACAGTTGACTATTACACCTAAGAAAGAAAAATCTAAACCGAGTGCACCTGAAAGTTATACTTTAACTTATTTATATAAATACTTAACTGATGAAGAACCCATAGGCTCTCACAGAGCCGAGGCGGATTGCATCATGCTCTTAAAATGTGCAATAGCATTAAAAAATGACTTTTTAAAATGGGCAGACGAGAATTATAAAGATATTAATGAGGTAAAACCTTTATGTAGAAATTGATATGTTGTAATTATTGAATGACTATCGAAAAAATGACATACTTATAATAATTAAGGCTAATTTAAATTAGAGACATGCCAATTTATATGCTTACAATTTTTATACATATAAATATTCGTTTTTTTCATAACCTTAATATCATGTTATTTTATATAAACACAACTTTTATTTAAATTGTTGTTTATTATTAAAAAAATCAATTTTTTATTACAAAAACACAAAATGATTCATGATGAAGGAAATAATTTATTCAATCATTTAGTAAGATCTTTATTTGTGTTATTTTAATTTATACAAGTTTTAAAGTTACATAAGAATTAAACCCATTAACATTGTGACTGCCCCTAGTAGGGACAGTGTTGTTTGTGGGCTCAATTCTCACTTAGGATAATTATTATATTCAACATTTACTGCACATGTAATTAAGCAGAAAGTATAAGTTTAACTTTTGTTTATAAATATTTAATACATTTTATTGGGAAATAATATTACTTTTTATATTTTATAGTGATGTGATGATGTGATTGTTATATACATTTGTTAAAGATTTATGAAAATTATTTAATAACTTACATTCTTTAAAAAATATTATATTTATAAGGATTATGTTTATTATGCAATTAACTTATGTATAACTATGTAATAAATAAAAGTGTAAGTTACATTTTTTATTATTTACTAGCGGCCCGCTCGCGGCTTCGCCTGCTTGAACTACATGATTATTCATTTAATAAACAGAGTTGACTGACAGTAAAATATGTTGATATCAATGAATAATTTAATTTATTCGTTCAGTAATTACAAAAAATACCTAAACCGAATCAAATAATCCAATATCGAAATCGAATTAAAATAATGAATCGAATATTGAATCGAAAATATTTAATTGCGAACCTCCTCCTTGTTTTGAAAGTCGGTTAACAATACATATTTATCACAAACAAATATAGATTTATTATAAGTATAGATATGGATTGCAGGAAAACTCATGCCTTGAGTTCATTCAAATGCCGATATTTTTTTTTAATGTACCGATTTTGATGAAACAAACTTTAGATATTAAGTTGAGTTAAAACTAAGCAATTGTGAAAGTTTTAAGTAAATCGATTTAGTACTTTCGATAAACGTGACAATGTGACATAGACAAGAAAAAAAATTTTGCTTTCTAATATTTTTATTATATATATAGATATAGATTAAATTAAGAGGCACAGATCTTTTTCTTAAAAAAATAATGAGTAATATGATTTTCTATATTCTAATAAATTTTTATGTACTCTTTGACAACAGTAAATTTAATTCTTATTAATAACTAGCGGACGCGCGCAGCTTCGCCTGCTTATTTGCACCCATAGGGGTCAATTCTAATAAGCCACGAAACATGTGTTCAATGAAATATTTTTAACGTGTTTTTTTTATCGTGTTTCTTACCGCAGTCAGTGGGAAGTGGGAACATGTCCTTTTAAATATGTATACAGATAATAAAAAATATATTAATAATACCACCACTGTTAGTTCTTTGTATTATTAATATTTTTCAACGAAACACTTTCATATATGTAAATTTTTTACACATTACATCAGAAAATTTTAAAAAATGTGTTTTAGTTGCAATCACACATTCCAACAACATTAGACAGTCGGCTTCAGCTCGGTGTATACCTTTCATCTCCTTTTTCACTAACACTTTATATAAATTTTTCAAAGATAAACCGTTTGCGTAGAGACTAATCAGTCTTAATGCGTATTTAAAACCTCCCATTGAGTCAATATAATACAAATCGTCAGGTAATGATACTCCAGCTTCTTTATATTCGGTTTTTAACAGCGGAAAGTCGAACTTACATCCACAATGTGCAACAAGACATACTGGCTTGGGCAAATCCAGGAATTCGTTGATACTATCAACTTTGTCTTTGAAAACGGGATGTTTGCTTAAAATTTCCTCGGTGAGGCCGGTCATCAACTTTGCATTCGGTCGGAGCTTTCTCTGCGGGTTGACGAGAAAAGTAAGTTTGCGCATCGGCGGTATTTCCCCAACCTTGGCCGCGATTATATCTTTGCGTGACACTGCCAAGCAAGTCAACTCTGTTATCTTGGTCTGGTTGCTTTCTTCATCAGGTAGGCCTGTGGCTTCCAGATCGAAGAATACAAAAGTTTCAATTGGCATTTCAAATTCTATTTATTTTCACTTGCGATAAAAAATTCAAAGTTATAAAACAAATTTGAAATATAATATTTATTAACAAATATTATATATACTGTAGCACAACGGACAGTCGCCGCGATAGTGTACTTCCTAATGCAATAATAAGTTTGTGGTAGCGCACAGTCGTCGCTATTAGTCAGCGCTCTGCACTCATATTGTGACAAGCCGGTTATTCCCGCGTCTAAATAACAAGAGTGTGCTGCCACTCGGTAAAATATTAAAGAAATTTAATCCGAACTCGATTAAAATAATATGTACTAGAATATTTGTATATTTTAATGCTTTTAATATTACAAATAATACTTACGATATTTCCGTACATAGGTACTTGTTTTTAATTTTTACGTACCTCTCGCTGAATGACAAAATATACATTGTCATAGAAAAAATAGCGACAGTCATAAGATAGGAACGAGAAATAAAGATAAAATTGTTATTCCAAGTTTTCGCCTCCAAAAGTTAATAAATCTTTTATGGGGCTGAGTATACGTGTATATAATAAAATTCCGCAGTGTATTCTTAGTTTGCCACTTCCGAAATTTAAAATATCTGTAAAAAAAACTCTAACAAGCAAAGCTTGTTACGCTGTTCAAGAATATTTAGAGGATAAACATGTATGGAATTAATGTCTATTGAATGTAATGCAGGATAGCTGCCAGCTAATGTAGTAGATTGTGATTGTACCATGGATTTTGAAAAGAGCAACTGTTGAGTTTCTTGCCGGCTCTTCTCACCAGAACTGCCTTCCGAACCGGTGGTAGCTTTTTGTTGACATGTACATTCGACGATTCAAAAGTGCTTTTATAGTTTATTTGAATAAAGAATATTTTGAATTTGATACAAATACAAATTCAGTACAGAAAAAGAGTAGAGTAGTTAAAGAAATTAAATGCTTAAAAAGTTATGGTGTATCTGACAGCTGCGATATCTTAACACACATTATATTTCTTTTAAATTATTTTTTTAGTTAATTTGTAAATAATAGTAGTTATTTTATAATAATTATTTTATTTTAGTTAAGTTTTTTAAAATAGCAATACCTGGCCGTTATCTCCCGATAATATACAAAATGATGTATAAGTAATAAATATTTTCATGGACTTACCCAGAACCATCCTCAAAATGTTGCCATTTTAAATGTTATGTAATGTCGCCATTTAAATTCCAATATTATACAGCATATTATGATTTAAAAAAAAATCAAATGTTAATATTCATATTTAGGTATAAAAATACGAATAAGAACACCTATTGTAATAATTTTGAGTGTTTTTCTAAATACTTTTGTTTATGTAAGCATCTTTTTTATTGTATTATCCTTTTATAGAGTAATTAAAGCTGTGCTTTCATTTAAAGTGGTCAAGATAAATACACAAAGCAACAAAATCCTTCTAGTGGTTTTGGGTGACTACTTAAGTATAAATTTAAAATCATAATTTTTTTTCGAATGGACTATGTTGATGTTGATCTCGGATGGCCTTCGACGATGGAGCGTCACCGCGCAGGGAGAGGCGAGGTTAGCTCACCCCTGAAGAAAATATAAGATCATTATTGTCTGATATACTAAAGTCAACAATAGCAAATACATTCGGATATGTCACGTAATTGATAAAAAAGCCGGTACAAATACAAATTAAAGTAATTTAATGTCGAGACTAGATAAATACTAACGATTCAATGGTGGTATAGTCTGGCAAATATGTTATTGATAATGGGAAGCACGCGCGGCAAATTCCGGGGAATCGGTGCGGGGTGCGACCGGGCTACGGTACAGTCGAGCGCAACGCTATCAGTTCATTACTATGAAATATGAATATAATATCATATGATAGCAACATATATGGAGTAATAGAGCATATTTA
>DWNA01000145.1:0-36825 GCA_018249835.1 Heliconius besckei | reverse complement strand
ATGTGGAACCCCAGTCACCCAGCTAAACTTTATAACATATAATTCGTCAGTCGTCTTAAAATAAATTATTCTACGTAATAAACATTTGTTTTGACGTTTTTTAATACCATAATTATTATTTGAAATGTTTCAACACCAAATGATAGAAATTTAAGTAAATATATAGAATTTAAATAAATGTTTTTAAAAAAATCCATAAATCGGTAACATATATGTGTATCACAGAAAAAAATATTACATTCTTATAAGTTTGAGGCCCGTTGTGGCGCAGTGGCACAAGCACGCGACTTTATACACGACAGGTTCTGGGTTCCATTGCTACTCGAAGAAATGAAATATTTAATATTTTCATTACCTCACTTGGAATGAGGCAATTCTATAATATCAAAACAATATACGAAATATCTTCTTTTTTATAAAAATTAATCGCTGAATGTGTTGCTAAGCGCAAATCTTGAGAGCAGCTGAACCGATTTCGCTAATTCTTTTTATAATATTCCTTGAAGTACGAGGATAGTTCTAATGGACAGAAAAAAATAAAAAATTACCAGAAAAGGTTTCTATATTTCCATATAAAAGATTTGTATTAATATCTACTTAAAAGTCAATTTGGACTTTAGTACCCTACTCTAAAGTTTAAATATTAGTAGCTGGATTCCTGGAAGGCAAAACAATTGAGTGACGTTAGTATCGTAAAAATATTATAGCCCAAGATCTCAGAGCTGCCGGACTGACGTCATTTTAGCTAAGGGGAAATTTTGAAGACTATTAGTCTTACATGTAGTTAAAACAGTATGATTACTCACTAACTTGAAAATGGAATCCTTTCAGAGGTAACGAAAATTAATGGTTTATCTCTTTCTGGGAAGATGATAAAGCCATCGGTTTGGTCTGGTTGCTTATGAGGAGTCTTGAAATAGTCCGTAAATAATATATTTAACACTTAAGATTGATAGTTTAATGTAATTTGCCCCAATTTTAAACAACCTTTAGTACGTCTGGCAGGAGTACAAGCCCACGTGAGGGTCTGGTAATAATAAATATACATTTTTTACTTTAAAACATATATAAGAACGAGAATTTCTACTTTAACGCAGCTGGACGTGTGCTTTAAGTCGGCACTATCCCTGATTTTTTTTTTAAGTTAGAGAGAATGCATACAGTCTGAAGTACTTATTAGACTATCGATCCTCAAAATTTCAGCTTTGCTAGAATGATGTAGGTCTGGGGGCCCTGGGATCTCAGTCTATTAATGTCAATATTTGTCAAAATTTCTATGGCAAAATGTCACTTGAAATGTAAACGTCTCTTTGTGCATCTATATATTAAATCTAAAAACCACAAATTTCTATAATATTAAAAAAGTGTTGTGAATTTGTGACTTACTAAATATACCGCTTATAAGGCGGTGGACAAATTTAGGCAGAAGAATCTAATCGTACTGCCCAGAACGTGAAGATGGCAATGAACGGTAAAAAGTTCGGCTGAGACAAACCCGTAAAGCACGACAGTTGTCTGATAATGGTGCAAGTTTGAATCGAGCTGCTTTTTGTTACGATATATCAATTAATGCCAGATTTGGACCTATGAACTCAGTCAATATTGTAAAGTTATTGTAAAAAATAAAATTTTAAAATTGTTAAAATAAAACCAGTGGATTGTGTTGCGCAAATGAAATTGTGAATTTGATACCATGACTTCCATCTCCAGGACCATATACTCATTGGTTTTACAAATAGGAGCATACTCTATACACTTCTTCAAGAATATTCAACAATACGACTGCTTTCAAATGACTTCATCTGGAGCAACTAAAGCAGTTCTGAAAAATCGAATGCCAACTTTTAAGGTTTTTCATAGTATCTGCAGTTTATTAATCATAACTATTATAGCCCATACGCATTTTAACAATACATTTTTCCCTCAACAGTTGCAAGGTCAAATATATGATAGAGCAGGTATTTTGTTACCAGTGTCAGATAGTGACTACAAGTTTTAGCAAATTTATTTTATGAAAATTTCTCCACAAGAAATCAACCTACGTTGTGCACATAACAATTCAGTGAAAAGGTCAATAGTTGAACGATTACAAAATTTATTTCACGAAAACAATTAGCTTATTATATTTTTCAAAAGTGCAATGTTTTAATGCACCTACTATCGATGAAGTTACCATTGTTGTAATTGGAGAAAATTTGGAGTCACGTGATATTGTTTTACAATTTCGAAATAATCAATTACAACGTATTAAGGAAACACATCGCTCATATGATGCACTGCAATATCCCATAATATTTTGGCAAGGTGAAGATGGTATAAGTATGATTTCCCAATCAAGATGATAAACTCTTACTAAACACTTTAATTTGATTTGACAGTTGAATTTAGATAGAACTTTAAAAGATCTACGGTACCACCAAAAATCAATTTAGCTGCGTAATGATTTTATTATCAGGAGATTTTCGCAAAACATTGCCAGTGGTTCCGTGGTCAACGCAAGCTGATGAACTGAATTCATTTTTAAAGTCCGCCAGATTGTGGAAACATGTCAAGGTACTACATTTAAGCAAGAATATGCGTGTCATATTGCAAAATGATCAATCTGGAGACATATTCTTTAAACAACTCATTGATATTGGTAATGGCAAATTTCCTATAGATGCGCTGACTGGCTGCATCACCTTTCCTGATCGTTTTTGTCAGTTAACGTAATCAAAAGATGAACACATTCATAAAGTGTTTCCGAATGTTGCTGAAAATTATTTATTCCATGATTGGTTGAGCGGAAGAGCTTTACTGGCTGCCAAACACACTGATGTAAATGAATTAACATTCAATTTTCAAGATGGCATTCCTGGCGTAATAAGGATATATAAATCAGTTGATACGGCAACTAAATAAGATGATGTCATAAACTATCCACCGGAGTTTTTAAACTCACTTGATTTGCCAGGATTGCCGCCTCCCGGGACCCGAATAGCAGAATACATATTTAAATAAATAATTTTTTAACAAGTGGGTGCCAAGTAAAACAAACAGGCTTAGTAATTAGATATTGTAGTAAAGTTGTTGTAGCATTAGCTTGACACTGAATTCAAATTTATAAAATCTTTGTAAAATTATTTTTCACTTTTTAGTTCGTTGTTAGAAGTCGGTTTTTCTTTTTGTTAATAAATTATTTATTTTACGATTTTAAGAGATGGGTAGATCTTATAATGATGCTTCTTAAACGAGTGGTGATGGTGGTGGTAGTGGTTGTCAACGAGTGGTTGTGGTTGTCCTATGTAAAACTTTATTTAATAAGGTATTATTTTTGTGCAAAGTTACATTTTGGTATATTGACAAGAACATACATAAAAAGTATTCGGGCGAATGGGAATCTCCCTTTTTGAAGTTGGTTGAAAATGAGAACATCCTCTTTTTTGAGGTTGGTTGAAAAGAAGTGTAACGATCAGGAATCTCACTTCTGACATCAATTTAAAAAGTTTTTGTTTGTAACTATTACAGTATAATCAATTTTTTACCAAAAAAAAACAAACTTTCTCAATTTTCACCGGAGTCCATAATCAGAACCTAACCAAACTTTCAAATTATCTTTGAAGTATATCCTTTAAAAATAAAAAAAGAAACATCAAAATCGGTTCACGCGACATTGAGTTATTCGTCTATTTGTCGCGCACATACCTAATGCAAATTTAAGACTTATGTGATTTTCTCATGGATACCATTGTCAGACATAGACCAAAAAAAATGGAACCACTCGTAAAAAAAAAAAAAGAACAGTCGAATTGATAACCTCCTTTTCTTACAAAAGTCGGTTTAAAAAAAGAATCGACTGCTAGGCGATACGAAGTTCGCGGGTCTGCTAGTTATATATATAGGTAATAAAGAAAATAATATTTTTGGCAGGTTTATTATTCGACAACTATACATAACAATTGTTTCGAAAAAGTGTTTCTTACGGAATCTATGAACCTATACAAAAAAATCACAATTTAGAGTTTGCTAACAACTGGAAGATCATTTCAATGACCGTCCTCGTGGGTCTACCCGTCATGCCTCGACCAAGATACTGGAAATCTAAACCTTTAGTATAAGCAACGTTATATGTATCAAAGTGAATCCATTTGCTATCACAAACAAATTGTTGTAGAAAAGCTGCGCAATTAGGGGAGTCGCCAATGTTGTCAGTAGATGTATTTGCAAGGTCAGCAACCTCGCAACACTTTATACGGTCTTCATAAAACTTCCATAGTGGCATTCTCCAAATCCTATCTCCTGTTTGACCACTCGCGGCTTCTGCATAGCAAAATAACTCCTCAGAGTTTGTATAACACGCGCAAGCAGCGCCTCCTAACGTGTAAAGTAATTCTTTAGACATTGTCCCTATATCGAGGATAAATTTAGGCCAATAATTTCTTGCATATACCAAACTATCAGCTACAAGAAGACGACCTTCCATCGAAGGTACTCTTATTTGTATGCTCTTGCCACTGACACTAGAAACCACGTCTCCAAATTTAGGACCCATTCCACTTGACATTAGCTCACATAAAGGCAAAATACCACGAATATTTATAGGAAGCTTAAGAATGGCAGCGGCACGGGTTATAGCTACAACACAAGCTGCCCCTGCCATGTCACCTTTCATATATCTTAATTCTTTTGGTGACCTAAGATCAATACTTCCACTGTCGAATGTAACACCCTTGCCAATTAGTACAACAGGCCTAGTACATTCGTCTGCTCCAAAATAGCTAATTTCTACGTATAAAGGTGGCTGTACTGATGATTTACCTATAGCAACGAATCCCCCCATATTGTGGCTTGCAGCCCAACCTTGAGTTTTGACTTCTACGTTAATATCTAATTCACACAATAAATCCACAGCAATTTTAGCAAAAGATATTGGATTAAGAATATTAGGAGGCATTTCTTGGAGAAAACGTGCTAAATTCTGTGATTCAGCTTTTAATGTTCCTATCTTCCAACCTTCAGTATCACAATCATCAAAAAGTTGGAGCTTTGCTTTAGGAATAATTTCTGTACTTGTCCTACTTTTATACTCTTGAAATTTCCAAGTAGATAAGGTAGCTCCTTCTGCTGCCGCCTCAGCATTTCCAAATGATTCCACATCGATAAAGGAAGGTTTAAATTTTTGTAGGGCACTAGTACCTACACCGGATGCTATACGTATAGCTTCCTTACTTTCATCCATTTGTTCAGTTGTGTTAAATCTTAAGCATTCCGTCCCAAGCCCAGCAACCGCCACATAACCGTAAGTACTGTCTAAATCATAAAATATTCTGTATTCGCCTAGTCGAGGTATCGGTGTCAATTTTAGCTGGCTCCATAGTTTCCCACAACATTTTTTGTCAAATTTTTGGGCACTAGCCGTTAGTATTGCTTCTTCGCCTGTCACATTTTCATTATAATATATACCGAGCACTAATCCTTTATCCCGCACAGAACAAAGTTTTGGATCAAATACTTTTCTTGGGGGCTCCTGTGCTATACACTCGGTTATTGGTATTTTGAACTGTGATATAAACCTTACACACACTTTACAGTGTTTATAGTCAAACATATTAATTTTATTACTGATGATTTAGTAAAAAACAAATTTTCGAAATGTATTACAAATGATTACTTATCGTTGCCCTATAGATTTTACATATTTTTTTATAATGGATCGTAAAACATATAAAAACTTTTTCATATATTATTTATTATAGAGTGAATTAAATCACGATATAGCACAACACACAGCTCACAAGCAAATCGCACAACATTTTTGGGAATTGTCAAGAAGTTTTCTTCTTTAACCACAGGGGCGTGTGGCGATTTATCCATTCGGGGATATTTTGGAATATAGTCTCTTGCAATTGACGATAGATGATGAGAATTAAAAATGGAATTGCTAATCTCTCATCTTTGAAGAAGTAAACCCAGAAAGCGAGGAGTAATAAGCAAACGTCCACTGTGTAATCGATCGCGGACCTAACATTTACCTTAGCTCTTTCTTCTAGCTTTTTATAATCTATTGGTATAACAACAGTTGCTCGTTCTGTTGTTTTCAAAATAATTTGTGTATCTAGTTTACTTTTAACCGCAGGTTTTTTTATCTTATGTTGTAAGTTAAGAGGACTTTTCTCTTTAATTTCATTTGGCTTTCTATCTTTTATTTCGATTGATTGCTTAGTTTTTTGTTGTTTTGTCTTTTCTTTATTAGCTATATTATTAGGCTTTCTTTTTTCTTTCAGTGAATTTTCTTGATTTTTTAATTCCTTTTTAACAATTTTTTTCTTCGATCCTACTATCAGATCAGATTTTATATTTTTATTTACCTGCTGTTCTGCAACTTGCTTTAAGTCCTCTGTATTTAAATAAAGTGGAGTGCTAGATTTCTTGTGACTACCATACTCTTTGACAATATTACCATAATAATCTATGATAGTCTTACCTTCATCACTAATTGTATCCTCTATTAATTCATCCTTTTTTATGGATTTTTCTTCACAAACTTTTGGGACAGGTTCTATATTTTGGTTTTCTTTTTTATTACCTATTTTAGGAAAACTAAAAGGTTTTTGTTTTGTAATTTTCTTAAGTAAGTTAATTTTATCTTCCTTTTTCTGTTTATTTGGGAAATATTTTTCCTGTTTTGTCAGCTTTATTTCTAGATCTTTCTCTAAATCACCATCTCTTTTTTTTAAAATCGGTTTTGGCACAAAATTTGGATCTGGAAGAGGTGAAAGTTTCATCGGTTCATCCTCAGGTTCATATTCTTCTTCAATTTTCATAGTTTCTTCGACGGGTGATGATGACGGCCGTGTTACCTTGTTTCGTGGATTATATGTTTCTGCCTCTTCCAATAAAATATTTTCTCTTGCCTCATCCTCAGCAAGGCTGTCTTCTTCTTCAGTATAATCTCCATCCGTTGATACAGTACTCGCAGTGTAATCATCATCAAACGACATATTCTGCCACTTATCAGAGACATCAGAGTCCTGTCGATTGGATAAAAATTTAATTTCTTTAGCTTCCATAGAGTCTGATTTTATAAATACTTCCGGAGTTTTGACATTAGATTCTATGTTATTGTTTTTCAGGTTTTCATTACTATCTTTATGGTCGGTACGTTTAGTATTGGTATTCGGAATGTGATTGGGTTCTCGGTGTAGTGTTTTACTTTTAGATTGTTCTTCTTCTAATGCAACCGCTTTATAAAACCTTGCCATTGCACGCTCGTGGAGTAATTCGGTAGAACTGACTGCATTTCGAAGTGGTTTAAAGGGCATGACACATCTAGAGCTAAGTTCTGGTGCTGATAGTGAGATAGGTGGAGGTGATAAAGCATCTTCTAAGTCCAACTGGAACGACTTTCTTTTCTCTGAAATATAAATAAAAGATTCAATTATTTATAACGTTTTATTAAAATACAATAACAATTTAAATACATCTTATTATAAAATATCAAATATATACATTAATATTTATTTCGCAGTGTTAATTCAGAGCTCCCACGGCAGTTTCAGTTGGCATTCGCATAATACGTAGTACCTAAGTACGTAACATACATACAACATTGTTTTTCTTATTAATTTTTTAATAAACTTTGTTAATATATTTATTTTATGTTTTTCGTCAATCGAAAAGATGTAACTGGTTGGATGATACAACCTAAAACCATGTTTTGTCTAACAAGGCTTAGGCAATGAAGATATTTTCAAATACATATACATATTTTCTTCGAACCGATTTTGATGAAACAAACTTTAGAGGTTAAGCTGGCTTAAAACAAAGATATTGGGGAAAGTTTCACGTAAATCGGTTTAGTACTTTCAGAGATTAGCGCGATCATATATACAGACAGACAGACAGAAAAGAAGTTAAAAAAATATATTTTTGCTTTCTATTATTCTTTTTAAGTGACCCTCTATCCATTTCAATCAAAAATACTAAATGTAGAGACAAAATATTTTTAGTGTTTTATTATATATAGAGATAAAGAAATCAAATTCGCAATTGCTCATCAATCATTACACAGAGCCGTTCATCATTCTATAAGAAAACATTGATTGATTCACTCAAAAAATATATAGATATACTAATATAAACATTGCACAATAAAATTTCTACTTATTTTCTTAAGAATTTGACACAGCTGCCAATATATGGTTCTTGTATGTACTCGTATGTATGTAGATACGTATGTACATTGTACATAGTTCATTTTATAATATTTTAAATATTAGTCGCTTTTATTTTTTATTTATAAAATTATAACAATTAATTATTATGCTTATTATGGTTCAATAATAATTTAATATAATAATCTGTAAATAGCTTAGAAAACCTTATGCGTGAGACTATTTGAGTTTCGTTACAGAGTGATCTCGCTACCATTGGACTCGGGAAGTCGTCAAATTTTTACAATAAATAGGTTTACAAAATCTATTCAAATAGCAAAGAAAATGGTTCGCAAAGCAAGACGTTTTTCGGGCATCATAACAATTATTATTTAAACACATCCTTTAATAAAAACTAATTTCATGTGAAATATAGATTTTTGAATTGCATTTACTTTGCAATACCACACTTAACCAGCCATACAAACTATAGGAATCGAACCAGTTACTTACATAGGACAAATGAAAGCAAAATCATAAGCATTGTAATTTATAGTGGACGCTTATAACAATTTTACGGTGGTATTTTAGTCGTCAGTGTAATAATAGCAGTAGGCCAATAGCTTGAGCTATAAACTATTATATGAATAAGCTATAATCACACTACAATTAAAGCAGCTTCACGCTTTTCGCTCATAGCAGGGTAGATAAAGGGAACCCGGTGTTAAGACACTCCGTTTCCCACTTTCCGGCGAAATTTCGTGAGATTGTGGTGGCGGAACTTAATGCCGCGGCTTGTCTTGTCAGAGTGTATAAAAGGAATAAAAATTATACCGAGTAGGGATCGAACTTAAAACCGTCGCGTTTACAGACACTGTTTTATTGCGCCACGACCTACAAACTTACAATTGTGTAATGCATAAAAATAAGTTTATAATATAAATAAAGGAAAATATTGTAAAACTAGCGGGCCCGTGCGGGGCTACGCCCGCTTGAAATAGAAATATTAATAAAGAAATTGGTAAAACAGTAATCAAACAGTTGTATAAAATAACTGTTACGGCAATTAGCAAATTTGTCGAACTAAATACTTTAAATTGACATAACTTTTTTATTTATGAACCTATGGTAATAAAATAAACCCTATATGTTTTCGGAAGCTTGCCAGAATCTAATAGTGAAAACCGCATCTAAATTGGTTAAGTCGATTCTATAATAAAATTTAAATTCTTAATTTTTCTTTTTGTTAATATTAATCTAAATATCATATAAAAAAATGTATCTAATAAAGTAATGATTCATCACAACTTATAGTCTGTATGTTTGTAGATTTTTTCTGCTAACTAAGCAAATGCAATGAAAAACTAAACATCAAAAATCAGGAAACATTCGCTTGAGCGTTTCTTTAAGAATTAATAATTGTTTTTTTTTTTACAAAATTTAATTGAAGTAAAAGTACATCCAGCTCAGCATCAGCTAATATAATGATGTTGTCGAAAATAAAATTATATACTCCTTAAAAATAAATATACGAATTTGGAATTTAATAAATGTTTTTTTACAATAATTCTATTCTTTCATGAATTCTATTGTTTTCTATATTATATGAATGAATTTTACTCACCAGTTTTGTCATCAGATTTTTTGGCGTCCGGGTACAGCACCAACATGAACTCATTGCTAGTGGCCTCGTTGGTGGTTGATACTTTTTTGTGTTTTCGCAAGGGTACAGGTGATGCAGCTTCTGGCACAGGAGCGGTTGCTGGAGATGCGGCCAATCTTTTTCTCCTTGGTGCAGGTGATACAGGGATTTCGCCCTCCTCTCTCGTCAACACATCATTAATAACTCGAGATTCGACGGCCAAAAACTCCATATCTACTGCCCGACCTGGAATCTTAACGGTATCAGATTCTGTACTAGGTGCACTCATGCCGTAAGGACTCTCTGCTTTTACACGAAATCTGTATTGGCTTCCTTCGATCAGGTCAAAGAGAGTAACAGTAGTTTTACGGCTGGTTGTTGCTTTTAACCAAACATTCCAGCCGCTGCGATAGTATTCTATGACATAGTTACCAATTCGACAGCCACCGTCATCTTCAGGAGGCTCCCAGTCCAATGTAATGGACTTGTCAACCTGTCTAGTTACTGTAACGTTTCTAGGAGGATCTGGAGGGGCGGTAATTGTAACCAAAAAGGCTGCAGTATCCTCTCCTATTATATTTCTCGCGTGCACTTGGTATTCACCACGGTCGCTTCGCCTTGCCGCATTTATTTTTAACATAGAAAACTTCGACGTATTTGTAATTTGAACACGTTCATCAACAATTATTGGTTGACTATCATGGCGCCATTCAATGACAGGTGTGGGTTTGCCCACAATCGTTGTTTTCAAAAAAACAGTTTCGTTTATTTCGTATAATAACCCATCTTCGTATTGTCTCGGATATCGCAACTTAGGCGCTGCCTCCAGTGACAGCCTAGCTCTACTCACAGCGTGACCGGCGCGATTAGTTGCGGTGCATTTAATCTCTCCCTCATCGCTGGGTAGCGTTTGATGAAAAATTAGCACACTAGAAGATTCGTCAGTAGATATCGCTGTCCTTCTACTACTGAATATTTCGTAATCGTCTTTGAACCACGCTATTGTCGGCGGAGGCAAACCCGAGAACGACACTCGGAATTCTGTTTTGTCATTTTCGAGAGCGATCACATCTTCGAGATGTTGAAGGAACAACGGCGGTTGCTGGATTGGGTTGTCAGAGTTAACGGTGAGCACATCAGAGAGTTCACTGTACTCAGAGCGGCCGACGGCGTTAATAGCCGCGACGCGGAACTGGTAGCGGTGTGGAGGCTCTAATCCTGTCAGCAAAAGCTCAGGTCGCAAAACGATAGGGGGCGCTGTCCGAACCCAATCCACTGACCCAAGCCGATTGCATTCTACTTGATAACCACGAAGCGGTGCGCCTCCGTCGTGCGCTGGCGGCGCCCATTTCAACGTAATCGCATTGGGCTCATCATCCGTCAAAAGTGGAATAATATCTGGCTTGCCCGGAAGCGCCGGCCGCCCTGGAATAAGAAAGTAAACGATCTATAGTTATTGTAAAAATTTTTTTAAACACACTCGTAATGATCACATAATATGTACATTTAAAAACATCAAATTGACATTACGTTGCTAATAAAAGGTGTGTAATCGTTACATGAACCCAGGGCTTTGTTTTGGTGCGCCACGCTCGCAGCGAGCGGTCTTTTTAAAAATAGCTGTGTAGGCTGGGGCGTCGATCGGCATCTGATGCTACCGAGTGTAGGTGCAATCGTTGCGGGGGGTCGGGAGTGCATGTTTGAGGGTGTTATAATCACCTGCAGACTTCCAGTGGACGTTTTTCCTGGTCTTGTGGGAGTGTGCGGACGATTGGTTGCCCATGGCGGCGGCGGCGCACGCCACACTGAGGCTACGCCCGCGCACTGACCGCCCCCGCCCGCCTCCGTCCGCCCGACGCCCGCGAGCTGGGAATAACTCCGACGCACCGACGATGCGAGACCAACTCTTATTGATGCCCCGTCAGTGTTGATGGACAAGTAATGATTTAATTTACATTAAAAATTAATAGATAACAAAAAAATCTGCTAATAAATGTACGTATAATTCATTATTGAATAATCGTAATAAGACTACAGATAGGGACAATATATTTGGCACATTTGGAAACGACATTTCGCAAAGAGCGACATCTTTCGCGCACGTACAGAAGCAAAATGAAAAGTTTTCGATATAGGTAAGTCCGTGAAACTCTATGTTAACAATTTGCTAGCGATTCGTTTAGATGGCGTTTGATGGGACATTCGATACAAAATCTGAGATTATATCACCGTTGAAAATAACTAGTTCTTTCATACATCGGTGTAATTAGTTTAAAGATAGAATGTGACGGCAGGCTAGAGAGGTTATCTTAACATTGTTCCGCATTTCTTTCATTATTCAAATCACATCACATTTATATCTGAAATATGTATTAAAAAGTAAGAACATATTGCTATTCAAATTATTTTGTGCGTATACTGCGTATGGATTTGTTGTTCAAGTCACGATATATCCTGCATATGCGGGAGGCAGGGTAGACAGAGGAAACCTAGTGTTAAGACTCTCCGTTACGCACTATCCGTCTCTTTTTCTGTATCCCGTTGCAAAATATTACTATATAAAATATATTAACAAATTTGTGACGACTAAAATATAACTATAATAATAATCTACGATACCTATTATATATACAAACATACGTATTTATTTAATTAGTTGTGAGTACGATCGAACGTGGAAAAAAGTTTTAATTTATATTTTTTGGCTTTGCCCGTCTACTTACTACTAACTCAGCATTGAGTTAAAATAGGCGAAGAGTGAAGAGAGGACGAAATTTTTATATATAATCACTTCATTGCAGCAAAACAAAAAAATGATTTTGATTTGTTACAATTTATTAACATTCTGTCCGTAACAGTCAATATATTTAATTCATAAATTAAAATACTTTAATATGTTGAATAATACTACTTTATTAATAAAATAATTGCATCATCGCCCATAAAAAATACTTTCTTTATTACGCCATTAATTATTTTTTTAATATTAATAAATATATATATATATATATATATTAAAAGAAGTAAGTTTCATAGCGATTATTTGAAAGCAGGATTCTTGATATTACAATTCCTGTATAGAAGCAAAGTCACCTTGGGTTTGGCAACAGTCCAGCTTCGGTAACTAGGTCGATACGTTTTTAACTTACCCAAAGGATTCTTTACATTTGTGTGATTGTTACATATATATATACTTATTTACAATAAGTATATTTTATCAGCTTCCCACAGCTATCCCGCACACAGCAGGGCAGGCAGTGAGAACCTAGTGTTAAGACACTCCGTTTCCCAGTTTCTCCTGAATTCTGGTTGTATATTTTATATATGTAAGTATATTTTATGTTTGTAATATTTTTAATTAAGACCGTTGTGGCAGAGTGATGCAGCCTCAGAGTTTAAACGCGGTAGTCATGTGGTCGATTCCCGCCTGGTTATATTTAAATTATTACCCGATTGCGGCGGAGTCCAAAAGGAAGGTTATGTTTTAGCTCATATGTATCCTTTGTTACCTTGTAACGGTTACACCAGGGAACCGTCGTTCAATTTGTTGTGTTGGCACAAGTGTTACTGGATAAATTCATTTAGTCGGATTTTTTGGTCGGTTTTCAGGAGGCGCGGGCTCGAGTCCCGCTACGTTCAAATTTTTATATGTTTTCTAAATAAGTATTTTTACTTTGTTTTTAATTCACTTGTTTTAATTTCCCACTCTGGCAGACAAAGCGCGGCGTTGAATTTCGCCATTAAACATGCAATAGGTCGAAAACATAGTATCTTAACACTAGGTTCTCTCTGTGTTCCTTGTTGCAAAAAATAAAAGCTGTTCTTTTTAAAAATTGTATTTAATCGCGAAAATAAGAGAACTTAGTAATTGATTGTACTATTAGTCACATTACGTTTTCCGTTTCAATATGAGTCTGTGCCATTTTTATTACTTGTCTCATAGCTATTTTTGTGCGTAATATATGGACGAATGATCATGTTTTTCGTGTTTCATTTTCTTAAACAAAAATAAGCTAAGATTATTTTTCTTCATAGTTTCGTTCTGTTTTATAAGTTGCTATGAATTTGTATTGCTATCAACAATTGTTGCTAAAATTATGCAAAATTTTCTGTTTTGGTATAAGTTAGTCGAAGCTCAACCTGTACGCGTGAATTTCAAAACGTTCCACAGCCTAACTCTATGGGACACATTTTGACCATTTACTCAAAAACTAGAATTACAATTCACAACTATCAGCAAACTACTTCCCCGGGATCACCGTGTCGTCCACAATGTTCCTGCAACATTTCGGAGCTGTAGGCTTAACGCTAGGTTAGGAGGAGTAGCATTACACGGAAAAACACTCTTGACTAGTAAGAGCTTCGCTTCGCTCACCTCAATCTGCCTCCGAATGGGAATCGAGCCCACAACCTTCGAGCTTAATATATTATTTCTACCATAATATCCCAGAATCCAAAGCTAAAACTAGCAAACATCAACATGATACCCTGCAATACATATTTGTTGCGAACTGCATTGTATTCAATCTTAAGCCGCTTATGCCATTTCCATTTTCTAGGGTTTACGCATACATACACTTTTATCAATTTTTCGAGCCCACTACCGATGAATAGGCTTACCTTTGAAACATTAATTGAAGAGCTTTTGGAGTAGTGTGGATTAAATTCTCGTGTACGGCTTCCAATTATTCCGATGATTGAATATTATTAACATGCCTATATGTAAATTATTAATGCCATCGCCACACCATTGGAAATAGTAAAGAATATGAAGAAGTTTCGAGCTTCAAATTCATACTATTACCGTTTGCCGTTGTGATGAACAAAATGTTTATTACGTAGAATAAGACATTTTAAGACGACTCTCTATATGTGTATATCTTATAAAGTTTAGCTGGTTGACTGGGGTTCCAGTTGGATATTAGATCCATTTTTTTATGTCAAGAGAAAATGCTCATCATATTCAATAACTTTTCTTAAAGCGTTGTATTGATATCTCTTATAGATTAGGCGGGCTGCTAGAAATTCACATCAGATATTCGGACCATCAAAATAAATTATGGCCTATATGTAGGCGAAGACTAATAGCTATATAACAAAAGAAGTTTCATTTAAATTCGTCCAGTGGTTTTTGCGTTTAAGACGAACAACAGACAGACGGACAAGAATTCCAAAAATCATATTTTTGCCTTCTATTATTTGTATTAAGTCCCCCTGAAGTGTTTTTTTTAGTTTATATTCAATGTACAGATTTTACCCCCTTTACAGTTTTATTATATAATATAGATATGGATATTTTTAAGTTTACATACTTAGCATATAAAAGTTTCGAGTGCCATTCATTGCCAAATAACTGCCCTCGTTCAGTTAGCACTGACAGAACTTCTTAGTTTGAATAATTTACATTTTTATTTATCTCGCGCGTCGTGTTATATATATATATATAGAGAGAGAAAAGATACATATGTTGGGAACGTGTGAGAAATTCAATAAAATATTTCATACTTTGCATTTGATGGTAAAAATATTTGCCGTTACAACATTCCGTTCGCTCGCAACGACTCGACGCGACGCCTGAAGAAACATCTCGATTTCTATACAAATATTTTCATATTGAAAAATTGCAAAATAAATTCATTCACATTCACTTTGCTTCACATTTTGTTTTGTGTGTGCATGTGGTATCTAAAAGCGTTTATTTTGCACTTACTATATGCTGGTAGTGTTGGGAATATTAGCTTATTCCTTTTAATTCAATATCAAGAAATTTTAAATATTGTGTCAGAAGTAATTGTATAGAAATCAACAACTTGAAATTTTATTTATTTAACAACTTTACAAAATTTAATTATTTTTTAGGTACTATTTGTTGTTAGGTTATGGAGAAAAATATATTTCTCTTCATGTGTATCCTTGCAGAGATTTCGATGTTACTATTACACTACAGAAGAAGAAGAAGCCTGTTAGGCTCTACAGGATCTAATTTTGGGGAAGTGCTTGTAAATCCAATATCACGATAATCCAGAGAGTACTAAATTATGACAAAACTATATTGCGAAATAGTTTTTTTTGATATATGAAACTCTAAAGATGAAATTCTCAAATGAAATATAGCATTATTTTCTATTATGATGAAATATCTCATTAAGACATTCTAATATTATAGAATTATCTTTTATAATATATCGTTAAGAATATTATTTTTGTTTTATTTAATATATAATTATAATTAAACATTACGTAATAAATGAACGTTACGTTCGTTAAGCTCCGTTTAAAAGTAAAATTATCGTTAAAAATATATATAAAAACAGTAGAGGAATTTTTGAATTTTTTTTTAATCTGCACAATCTAATACTCTTCACTTCGATTTGCCTACCATCGTTTTTACTAAAGCGCGGAAATGAAAATAATTTAAATATTTAATGATTCCCCCGAGTGGAGGTCGAACCCACAACCACAGTGCTTACAGTTAGATAAAGACTACTAACATTAAAAAATCTATATCTTGGGTTACATTATCATAATTTCCTTAATTTTTTGTTGTTTTGGTATTTAAAAACTATAATTTTTATTGATACTTGATGTAAATAATTACTTGATGTAAACGTTACTCTTTACCGCGTTACCAAAGCGAGGAAATAAGAATTTTCCCCCGATTGGGAATCGAATACACGACGATGTCGTCGACTAAAATCGACGAAAACTAACTAATTTACATACTCAAATGATAACGAAAGTAAAATTATACAACAATTAAGTAAAGTGAAAGCAACAGTCACTATCACGAGCTGATGAACAATATGATAATGGCAATAGACATCATTTACATATAATTTGCATCGATTGTTTTTATTATATAGGCAGGTATGTATACTCACTCGTATGTAGTATTTTTTAAAGATATTTCATATTATAGTTGTTTAATTTTAGTTTCGTTTGTTTAGTTATTTTGTTTTTTCTTCTTCACGCTTTATTCCAAATATGTATACTACCATGTGGTAGTCAGAGGTAACATGGTGTTAAGACACTGCGTTCCCGTCCCGCACCTTTGCGTGTTTAGTGGTGGAACTGTGGTGTTACCAGAGCGATTAAATTAAAATATTTCATTTCCACGAGTGGGGATCGAACCCGAATCGATCGAATGGGCTTACAGTGAGACGCTGTGCCGCTGCACTACGACTACCAAAACTTAACCAAATCTATACTAATATAATAAAGCGGAAGAGTTGGTTTGTTTGTTTGTTTGTTTGTTTGTTTGAACGCTTAGATCTCTGGATCTACTGGTCCGATTTACTTTGTTTTTGTTTTGTATGAAAGCTGCATTCTTCAGAAGTGCTATAGGCTATATAACATTACATTACACATATGTACTAATATATTATAAAGTACTTTCTAATTTGACATGCAATTTATTCTGCCATGTTAATAACAACCGTCGCGTCGCTACGCAACCGCGTTCGTTACCGCGTCATTTTGATATTCATCCTTATGAAAATAAATATAATAGTTACTTTTAGCACTTTATCTATATTGAAATTATAGTTTACTGTATAATATTCTAATAAATAATTAAGGAGATGTCACTGATTCGAAATGACCTAAGCTTCGGGCGGCACAGTATTAGTATGACCGACGCGAACGGGCAGATGACGTTGACGGTTTTATAAATTTTCATACATTTTCGAACTATTGTTGATTTCATGTAATTATTAACTGTTTATAATTAATTTAACTACACGTTGGTTCTCTTCTTTTCTTGGTGTAGTGTAAAGTTTGGTCCTGGGACTTTATTGGATATGGATCGCAAAAATTATCCTATTTAATATAGAAAAAAGTTGAGTTATTTCATAGAGTCGATATCTACGAGCATGTACGCACGCACGGAAAACTTTAGGTACTTTTTCTAATATTAAGAATATTATGTAGTTACTTTTACTTCTTTTGTTGGTTTATTTCAATAACTCAGATATTTTTTCTAATTATAGGTCTCTACTTATTATTCTTTTTGATTATTTAAGGTTATATTTTCTTACTAATTCTGTTGAAAACCGAAAATAATTTCATAAAAATATTTAACTAGTGGACCGGCGCGGCTTCACCCGCTTAAATCATACGAATATTTATTAAATATATTTATGAAATTATTTTCAATTTGGGGGTAAATTAACCGTGAAACACGTGGTCAATGAAATATTTTAATGAGTCTGAATTTCAAATTTTATAAAAATCGACGCCGATATAAAAAAATCCATACAAACTTTCAACCCCTTATTTGCACCCTTAAGGGGTGAATTCTGGAAAACCATTGAAACACATGTTCAATTAAATATTTTTAAGAGTCTAAATTTGAAATTTTATAATAATCGGTGGCGGTTTTTCTAGATTTTTTTAGATTTTTCTAATATATTTTATATTTTTTTTATATTATATATTTTATATTTAAATTTTAAGAGTCTGAATTTCAAATTTTATAAAAATCGGTGCCGATTTAATTTTTTTCCATACAAATTTTGAACCCCTATTTCACCCGTTTAGGGTTCAGATTTTTCAAAATCCCTTCTTAGTGGATGTCATGTCAAATTTCACGTTTCTACGCACAGCGGTTACGGCTGTGCGTGCGTCTTACCTCAATCAGTGAGGACAAGTCCTTTTATATATATAGATAAATATTCTTATATTTCAAGCAGGCGTAGACGCGTCCGGGTCCGCTAGTATAATATATTTCTGCTTATTTGTTTGTCTGAGTTTATAAATTTGAAATGCTTTGTACCTACTTATATTATAAAACTGGAGAGTTTGTTTGGTTGAACTCCCTAATCTTAGGAACGTTCGGTTCGGATTGAGAATTTTTTTTTATGTTTGTTATGTATCAGGGAATGCTATAGGCTACATTACAATCACGCTATGACCAACGAGAGAGGGTTATTGCAAAAATGTAAAACCTTGAGAGCTTCTGTTGTTTTTCATTAAAAAAGTCATAACAAGTCCGCTTCAAACAAACTCTTATATTGGAACCAAAACACAATTCAGTTTTAGTAAGCAAGTAAGCGCGGCGTTCAGTCCCACCACTCAATACGCAATATCTCCGGTATTCGGCGGAAAGTGGGCAACAGCAGGGTAGCAATGGAATCGGAGTGTCTTAACACTAGGTTGCCCTAGCTATGTGCAAGATACAGCGTAAAGTAAAAAAATACATATTGTGTATAATCAATAATGTAACCATAAAATAAGTCAACAAGCGCGTCGTTGAGTTAAATATTGTAGTTATGCTAACGACATAAATAAGTTGTGAAGAGCGTATTTCGACGTAGCTTGATGAGTGTCCACGAGGCGCGGGTTCTAGTCCCGCTACGTTCAAATTTTTATTCGTTCTCTAAATAAGTATTTTAAATTATAATACATTTAAATTGGGCAGAGACATCCGTCGTGACCTAGCGGCACAGTGTATGAGTAAACGTGACGGTTGCAGGTTCAATTCCTACTCGATGAAATGACCTGTCCTCACTTTGGCAAGGGGACAAAGCACGACGTTAAGCTCCGCCACAAGTACGCGTGGGGAACAGGATGTCGTAACACTATTTCCTTGTGCTGATATGCGGGATACAGCGTGAAGCTGAAAAAATAATAGTTATTATTATATATCTACTTATTATAAATAGAAAGTTAAATTAAGCCGTATGTTTCCACTTTCAATGCTACATGTTATATGCAAATGATTGAATTATATTATTCTCTGAGGTGATTTAATTAAGTAAAATGATTATTTATTCAATTCTAGAATAATTTGTTCTAGATAATATATATTCAGTCATTTATGTTTTGTATGAAGTTATTCTACATATTTAAAGTGTTATTCCACACTTAGGAGAGAAAACACTCTTTTAGAAAACTTATTCGTTTTCCTAAGTGATTGGGGGATGACGTAGCGGGATTTGAACCCGTGCCTCTTGGATACCGGTCACGAAAAACGGTTTCGGTAAAAATCGAATCGATCAGTTACTTCCTCGATAAATTGACTATTCAACACAAAAAAAAAAACAATTTATTCAATTCCTGAAATAAACATGTTCAAAAAATCTTTAGTTCTATAATATTAGTAAATATCTGTGATGTGATGATGTTCAGTTGCCTGATGCCGATTTTCAACAGATGTGGTTGTTGTTCACACGACCTCTAACATTTTGTTACAGTTTATTATTACACTAGAAAGATAAAATGAAAGATTGTTTTTCAGATGTTTATCTTCTTTTTCATTTATATTAGTTGGCGTGAATATAGATTAGAGGCAGTTAAGTTTGTTCGGACTATCAGTTGTGGTGCTGAATTATTAATTCGCTTTGGTAATAATATAAAGGTGCGGCGTTAGGTTCCGCTAATAGACTCCATTAGTAGACTTGTAAACAGTTTCGATAACTAATATAAAGAGTAATTATAGAAATATAGCAAAATCTACTTTTATCGAGCGAAGTGAGCGGAGACTTTTTACACTCTTTGTCTCCAATAGGCTCCCAAACGGTTTGACCGATTGAGATGAAAATTTGCAAGCATATAGATATGACCACGTAGATGTTTCTAATAATTCAAAAAATCATTTCACGCTTCGCTCAACATGTGAACGCGCCCCTAGTATTTATATTTCAATACTTTAATATTATAAAGCTGAAAAGTAGAGAATGTTATAATGTTATAGGTAGAGAATGTTATGTTGAATGTGATAATGTTATGTAGAGTCTTAACACTAGGTCCCTAGGTTCCCTCTGCATACCCTGCTGTGTGCGGGAAGTCAACGTAAAAGAAATGCTGGCGACGACCAGTTTAAAATGTGCCGCACCTTCCTTTTTAATAACAATGGAAACAACACCCAATGAAATGTTTACTTAAAAACGATCTTTCTTTCGTTCACCTAGTCTGATGTTTCTCTACTCCGCGAATTATTATTTGTGTCTACTCCACGAAATACAGAACCGAACGAATTGTGTGAAAATAAATATACAGAGTAGCAGTTTGTTTATGTAAAGAACGGTCACGTATTGCTATCCAAAACTCTATTCTTACATATATCTAGATTACTAGATGCTAGTGATGTGACAGTGATATTTCACTAAGTCACTACTTTTTTCACTTTTTTTATTCCACTATATAGTCCGCGTAGTGTAGGTAGATACAAACTGTTTTTAATATCAGGAAAACCATAGATTTTTTTTACGTGAGACTCATGGGCAAGCAGGTTTAGGCCGACCACCGATGCTCCTCCTCGACTGTCACAGGGTGGGGCTAATTGAGACAAGACATTCTTCAATAACCCTTACGGAAAATACATTTCGGCTTAAAATCTGATTATTGAGTAGGTATACCGTACAATTTCAATCAATATTTTAACTTAGACTTTCTTTTTATAGCCAGAGATAACTCGGCCTTAAGACAAACCATCCCGAATTTTCCATGTGAATATATTATTTCCTCGAGTGGGAATCGAACCCACAACCAAACGCGCTTGCAGTCACACACGTGTGCCCCTGCGCACCCCATTAAATGTTTATTGAAAGTTTCTCGAAAACTCCAGCGGTAGATTTGAAATTAGAAGCGAAGGTTTAGTTGGTTTTAGTTTTTTGCTTTATTTGTCCGTTACGGTAATTCTCTTAGAAAAGAATTTGCTAAAAAACTTTCACTGTAATATTAGCTGTACCTTCTCAGTCTTTGATTAAAAGAAAAATCTACAAATATTTACTTAAATTTTGTCACTCTAATGTGTAAATGGAACCTATTATTAAGACACTCCGCCCCCCCAATTTACGACAAGACATTGTGCGTTTAACACCTGAACCCAACGCTTTATCTTGTTATCACAGGGAGGAAATTAAAATAATTGTCCAAACCCGTCCATTTGCTACATACACGACGAGACGAACGTTACACACTAGCAAAATTCAGTCTAAACATTTCTATTAATTACACGAAGAAGAAGGTTTCATATAGTAGGAATCGAAGCTACAACGGTAGTGTTTACATTCACCCAGTGCCGCTACGCTACGACGGTCTCCAAACCTGAACGACTAATGATGCAACGCTTATTTATTACAATTACCAGAATATGGCTGCCAAATCATTGCCAAAAGTATTAATACAACAATTTATTATTCGACATAAAACTATGAATAATGACTATTGAAATATTCATTTAATGATCAAGCTTTGCCAATGTTTATACTTTTAGTGACGACGGAACCTAACGCCGTTTTGAATATATAATAGTCAAAGAAATAACTATGTATATAAATAATGGCATATTACATTATACATTATAAACTGGAAGGCAAAGGAGTTAGTGGCCACTTGGGGGTGTGAAATTCATTTCACTCACTCTGACTGCCTAAGACTAAGCACGGCGTTGAATTTCGCCCTTTAACGTTAATGTTTCGTACATGTGTACGGAAATTGAGTGGTTTGGTATACTGTCTTAATTCTAAGTTCTCTCTACCTACCCTATTATATGAGGGATACAGTGTTAAGCAGAAACAAAAATGAAGTTGAACCCACAACTATCACATACATAATCAGTACACTTCGCCATCATATCATCGTATTACAAAAACAGTATAAGAGACTGAAATAATTCAGTAGAGTATTTAGGTAAAAAGTCTTTCGTACATTTAATTGCTATCGACTTACCTTAGTACCTTAAATTGTGTCTTAAGGTATTTAAGGATGAATATTGTTTGTGTTTTTTATGTCAATTATCTACAGGTATAATATAAAAATCAGATTATCCAGTCAGACAACTCTCACCTTATGATATATCAATACACAAATAATAGGTAATAATATTTTGTTAGAATAAAATAAAGAAATTGAAAACAAGCAGTCTATGAATAGAATGAGAATATATTCAATTTTAGAGGAGCGCCTTAAAACAACGTAGGACTAGCTGAGACCTTGCCAAGTTGAAGGGGCAGTATTCCAATTGCGAAGAATGCGATGGAAAATATTCCAGAATTTAGCTTTTTGTATATGCTGATTGTTAATTAACTTTTTCTTTACTCGACAGCGCAATTCAAGGGGTAATGTCAATCTCTGTGTTTATGTTCAAGTTTATGATCAATCTATGTGTTTATGTTTTCATTATTTGGCTTCTTTTTGTTTTTAGTTCTTTTAACCATATTTGCAGTCCAACTTTTGAGACATTGCGTGTAGAGCATCGTATGTCAACGCCGTGCTTGTTTTGTTAACAGACCTCAGAAAATGGGAATAATTCATACGAGTGGGAGTCGAATCCACGAAAGGTGCACGTGCAAGACACTGCACCACTGCGTCATTGGAATTTTTGGTGTGTTGTCTAATAGAATAATTATTGGTATTCTATTAGACAACACACCAAGAATAAATATATATTTTTATTCAATCGTTTCTTTCAAGTGATTCTTAAAGTTTGTTTCTTAAATACTGTAAACTAATAATGTAGGTATTGTGAAAAATGTGAAATCTAAGCAATGGAAAGATAAATAGTTTCAGAAATGTTATTGCAAATCTCATATAAAATCCAATTGGCTGCTAACATTTACATTTTTATTGCTTATGGAGAATTATTTAAAACAAGAAAAAATATATATGTGTACAAAATTCTTACTTTTACTGAGTAAACAATACACATACGTAACCAATATACTTAGAAAATTAAAAACTGACGTGTACGTAGTATGTAGGAATAGGTAGAGTAAGGGAGAGCCTACTACCGCCTTAATTAAGCTGGCGGCTGAATTGCAAAAGCGAATAGGTAGGATAGACTTGGACCGAGTCAAATGGCGAATCCTAAGATCGACCGAGCTGGAGCACTGTGGACGTTTTCTGTACCACGATAGGATATGATAGGATAGGATGAGTAAGACGATGTAGTCTTAAGAACTGTCGCAAATATTATTTAGTTTAAGTACGTAAAGACAGCGAAAAGCTAATTCCCGATAGTTAGCGACGTAACTGCAAATGTGGTCAATTTTATTTTCATTTTATTTGATTATGGAAAATTATAACCAAATTACACAAAATATTTACTTACGTTATAGCCTATGTGATATCTATATATATAAAATCGAAAGCTCACTCACTCATCACGAAATCTCAGAAACTACATGTGCTAGGAATCTCAAATTTTACATAGGAGTTAGTTATAGGACGTAGGTGCTCGCTAAGACGGGAATTTGCAATATTCGACTTCTAAGGGGTTGTTTTTGGGATTGAGAGTTTGCATGTAGCTTCGTTACTGTAGGTGCTAGGAGAGTAAAATTTTGCATGGGCATTTCTTATACGACGCAAGTGTTTATTAAGAGATGAGATGAGAATTTGCAATATTCTTTTCCTAAGGGGATGAAATAGGGGTTGAAAGTTTGTATGGGTTTTTTTTTTTAAGATTCGAACCGATTTTTATAAGATTCGAAATTTAAACTCTTAAAAATATTTAATTGAATACGTGTTTCATGGTTTATTAGGATTCACCCTCTAAACTGACAATATTTTATATTTAATAAATGTATATGAACATTCAAGTCCACTAGTTTTGATATATGTTTAACCGGCTGCTTTTTCCAAAAAGAAGGAAGGAATATTTTTTATGTATTTCCATCGATTTTTTCCTCAATTGCGGATCGATTTAAAAAATATTTTTTTTCTTGAAGGAGTGTACTTTTTCATTGGTCCCGTTACTACCAAGTCAAGAGCTGATGATGGAATCTCAGAATACACACTACACATAATAATCAAATATTTGCTTTGTATGCTTTTCATCTGATCTGATCTGCATGGAGAACGAAATATCGTAATAATAGATTTCCTTTGTCTATCCTACTATATGTGGGAACATTTTTATTTTCAATAATCAAGTTTAAAAGTAAAATATTCAGCATTTTTAATCAGCTTAAGTTAAGAAAAGGGTGAGTGGTCATTAGAGCAGGCTACCCACATGCGGCCTAGTCTTTCTTGCAATATTATTTATTCCTTTAAAGCATTATATTATACTAAGGAAAATTGTAAGTTTTTTTATAATATTCAATTCAATTGTAATTTCAAATGCATTACTCATACTACATTACTCACAGGATTTTGGACATTTAATCTGTAATAGTTGCTCAAAAGTAAACTAAAAAATCAAAAAATATATATTTAATACGTACTAACAAATTAGCCAACATTAAAAACGTGGGAAAAAAAGTGGAACAGAGAATATTTAAATATCCCTGCATATAACAGTTATGGAGTATAATATAGAATGTGAGACAGTATCTCATTATGTCAAAGAAAAATGTTAAAGTTTTCTTTCCCTATGTACTATTTCAAACCTTTAGTATTTCACGCTCTATCCCGAACATAGCAGTGTATCCAGGCTCCCTGGGAACCTAATGTTAAGTTTCCATTAAATCACTTTATTATCGTACGTACGACCGTTGCGATCTTCTACTTTTCACCGAATTCTGGAGGTGAATGTTGAGTGATGCAACTCAACACAATACAGGAATAATATTAAATTTCATATATGTACAGATGATTTGGATTTCACATTTTACCTACATAAAACACTGCAAGACTTAATTAAAATTATGTTAAAATAGCTAACCCGACGTGTGCGAGACGCGCTGGTCTGAACAAGTTATTCAGCCGATGCTATTTCTGGCGACGATAGATGATCAAATATAACGACTAATTACTTTATTTAATTTATATTTTTTTAGCGTCATCTTGTATCCCGCATATAGGGTAGGTAGAGGAAACATAGTGTTGAGACACTCCATTCCCTACTTTCCTCTCAATTTCGAGATATTGCGTCAACCCCGCGCTTATATCTCGTTACCAGAACGAGGTATTGAAAATAATTGATTACTTCAAGTGGAAATCAAAAATAAAAAATAAAATAAAAAAATAAAAATAGCAGAGCGGCCTGCCGTGATTCTCTATAAATACGAGTATGTCACTGATATTGTAAATGATCAAAGAAAAAGGAATGTTTATTTTAGTTTAAGAATCATTCAACCCACAAACAGCTTCCAACCACCACCCACCTCGCAGCGACCTAAATAGTGACTAAAAAATATTATTTTTGTAACTAAGTGTAATATTCAGGCTTGCATAGAAAATATGCCGAGATTTCCGTTTACGTCTTCACCAGACCAGTAAAAAAAATAATTGTTTATTATTATAAGTAATATGAAAAATATTAACATAAAACTATATTTTTTGTAATCTCTATCTCTATATATAATAAAACAGTAATAATATTTTGTCTGTACATTTAGAATTTTTGACTGAAATGGATAGAGAGACACTTATAAAAGAATAATAGAAAACAAAAATATATTTTTTTAATTTCTTGTCTGTATGTCTGTATGTATGATCACGCTAATCTTCGAAAGTACTGAACCGATTTACTTAAAACTTTCAACAATTAAGGCTGTGTCTGAACGAGTAAATTAAATTAGTCATTGACATTTTCAACACATATGACTGTCAGTCAATTCTGTTTATTAAATGAATAAACTTGTAGTTCAAGCGGGCGAATCCGCTAGCAGGCCGCTAGTACATATATAATTATGTAATTGGAACAGTGTCTGATTGTAAGTTCGATACCCATTCGAGGACATGAATTATTTTCACTATCTCAGTTCCCATTATTAATTATTTTCACTTAAGGTTTGGTACCTTGAAAAACTTGAATTCCGGCGAAAATCTAGATCGTAGTGTTTTGGCTAGGCTCTCTCTGCCTACACTGCATTTTATTTGCATATATGTATATCGGCTTTGTTTGAAAAAAGTTCTATATATATAAATTTATAGAAATATATATAATTTATAGATATACTAACTTATAAATAACAAATTTTCGGAGTTTTCTCCTCATATGTATTATAAGTTCTCACACTCATATCTTTTGAGTGCGTCGACTTAGAACATAACACACATTTTAGGGATTCAAGGAACTACTTTGAGAGACGATCGAATATCATATTACAAATACATTTTAGCCGAAGTATCTACAAAAGCTTAGCAAAAGGTATTATTGTATGTAAGGTAAGTAGAGCGATCGAGTGGCGCAGTGGCACAAGCTTGTGACTGTCTGGAAGCGCGACATTTGTGGGTTCGATCCCCACTCGACGAAATTACATATTAATATTTTTATTTCTTCTCTCCCGTGTCGCTGAGTTCCGCCACCCAACACGCAATGCCTCCAGAATTAGGCGGGAAGTGGAGAACGGAGTGTCTTAACACTAGGCTCCCGCTTCATTCCCGCTGTCTACACTGCTACATGCAAGATACACCGCAATACCCCACAAAGTAGTACCTACAGCAGGGAAGTCAGTAATTGTAGGTAGGTAAGAGTTCTGAGAGTTGTCGGTGTCGCCGGCGGAGCTCGCTGTGATCACAGGACAGGTAGTAGATACTTTCGTTCGCATTTATTCTTTACATTGTTGTAAAATGTATACGTAGACATTCTTATATTTTTATTATTTAATTCCCATGGCACGTTAGACCAAGAGTGGTGGTTTGACAATGTAGACCTAGCGTCCGAGTTTTGAATCAGATAGACAGATTGACAGATGGACACGCAGGCAGATGAAAATGATAATAGTTTATAATTTACTTTCCTCTGAAAAGGTATCGAACCCACAACAGACTATCGTATTTACAATCCGGTACAGTCCTCCAACTTTTTGAAAGTTTCAGCAAGCCTGTGTCATACATGAATATGAAAGACCTCTATCTGTACGACATTGTAAATGTATGGATATGTACATGTGTGTTCAGTATGAATATTCAACACGGTTTTAGATGCAGCGTCGTATGCAAGTAGTTGCCATTTCATGCATTAAGCGTCCAAGAATAGATTTATGTGGGGCGAATATTTTTATACGAAAAATTATGAAGATTTTCATTTTCAGATTCACATTTCTTTTGCAAGTGCCAGTCGTGCCAGTGGCATAAAGATAACTATGAACACGACAAGTTGTAGGTTTGATTCACACTCGAGGAAATGAAATATTTAATATTTCCATTTTCTTCGCTTTGGTACCAAGACTAAGCGTCAAAGCTTTAGTTCCACCACTCATCCAACAATACCTCCAGAATCGGCGGAAAATGTGGAACAGAGTGTCCGAACACTTGGTTCGATGGGTAGAGAGAATTTAGTGTTGAGATAATCCGTTCTGTACATACCACCTGAATTTGTCGCGTTTTGTTTTGTCAGAGAAGAAAAATTAAGTGGGGATTAAATCCACAATCGCCGCGCTGACAGCCAGATGCTGCCCCATTGCCCTAGGACGAATACTTTATATTAGAAAATTTGACGAATTATTTAGTCTAGCTAGGGTTGAGGGAACCCAGTGTTAAAACATTCCGTACTTTCCTTCCAATTTATAGACGTGCTTTGAGTTGTGGAACTCAACACCAGCAGAATGAGAAAATTAAATCTACAATCACCTCAATTACCAGTGAGACAACATTCTAATATCACAGTGAGGGCGTGGCGTGAGAAATGTGATTCAAGTTCTATTTCCTCCCTTTTCAATTTTAGTGGAAATTTCATGTTGAAAACACGAAGTGACACTAAATATATCTAAGTAATTAATCTATTCTAATATTATAAAGATGGTTATTGATAAAATACTGTTTGAAATTGAAATATTTTATTTTGATTAGTTGTCATTGTCCATTGTAGCCTAGTGTACATGCGGTCAGAGTTACCTTGGGCACTTAGAATGTGTCAAGTGTCATAGATATCTGTTAATTATTCCCATAGACCACGCGAGGGACCACATGGACTGGGCATGCATGATGGGATCAATGAAAAATAAAAAAATACTTTTTAAAATCGGCCCACATGTGACGAAGATATCAACAGACACATAGAATATATACATATACGAAATATAGAATCGTTTATGAAAAAAGAAGAAGGATAAAAACAAAATCTTAATTTTGTTTTCAATGACTTACAGAAATGTCAAGACATTACAAAATTTTAAGACATTACATCTACTTACAACATATTGCACAGAACTCAACACCGCGTTTCATCTTACAGGAGAGATAATGATAATAATTCATGCTTTAATCGGTATCGGATCTGGAACCACGAAATTTCCCTCCAAAAATAAAGTAAAATATTGTACTTAACAAACGTTATTAATTACACAATTTATTGGAAACATGAATATTTAAATATAACACTTATAATTAAGCACTAACTACGTGAAGTGCTAAATGAATTATTTGCAAATTTAATATATAAATTGGAACGTGTGAAAATTATTTACAGTTTTAGAATATGATATTCAAAATATATATTTTAGTGAACGTAGAACGAGGCCATGCATCGGTGCAGCGGCACAGTGTTTGTCATACGGGTTCGATTCCCATCCGAGGTATAAATCATTTTTGTCCTCGCTCTGGTTACAAGACGAACCAGGCGGTGCGTGGAGAACGGAGTGTGTTGATCATTTGAAGTTGATTTTGCTTCAACTAATTAATCAATACTGAAAAAGAATTTGAGATCAGATTTCAAATTGTTACAAATTATTTAGTTTTTTGGTTAATTTTGCGGTAATTATGGTACAGTACGGCAGCGCCTGACTGTTAACGCGATGGTTGTGTGTTCGATTACCACTCAGAGGACATATTTATTTTCATATCCGTGGGAATACCAGAGTGGTCTGATTCGTGACACGAAGTAAGTTAGTAAAAAAAGTAATTTAAGTCTAAAATTCCAAATTAAAAGTGTATTTATCTTTATCTATATATATAAAATCGAAAGGTCACTCACTCATCACGAAATCTCAGAAACTACAAGTGCTAGGAATCTCAAATTTTGCATAGGAGTTACTTATAGGACCCTTAGGACGTAGGTGCTGGCTAAGACGGGAATTTGCAATATTCAACTTCTAAGGGGTTGTTTTTGGGGTCGAAAGTTTGTATGAAACTTCGTTACTACAAATGCTATGAGTTTCAAATTTTGCATGGACGTCACTTATAAGACGTAGGTACTCATAGAGACAGAAAATAATAATAACGTAGTTCACGCAGGCGAAGCCGCGGGCGGGCCGCTAGTTCTTCATAATCCACATTCAAAACACACAAACATAAATTGCATGCTGAAAACCGAACGATATAAAATGCAATAAGAAAATGTTGAACGCTGCCAGCCACCGGCACCGGCCAGTGGTGGGCGGTATTATTTTAGTGAAACAGAAAAACATCGCCCACAACGTCAGTGACTCCACGGTGAGGTATTCGTGACTAATAACGAAATATTTACGTAATACAGGTGTTTTTTCTTATTTTTAAATCTATATCGGTTTACCTGGTGGTCGGGTGGTGGGTTATTTTTGTATGGGGTTGAGTTTTTGGGTGGTTTTTCTTTTATCTGTGGTGGATTATTTTTGTACGGGTTACATTTTCGGTGGCATGAGATTTTATTGTTTTTTTTTTCAAAGGTTATGAATGAGGTGTGGAATTTGGTTTCTTATTTTATTTTTGATTACATTTTGGTTTTAAAGTTATTATAAGAGAAAATAATTTTGAAAAGGTTATAATTTTAGATATTATAAATTATCAAAATTAATTAAATTGTATTTATAAATTACGAATATATATTTAGGTAAAATTTAAATAAAGAGCTTAAGAGTAGGGCACAAATACAAATATATATGTAAATAGCAATGGAAACTATTGAATTTAGAAAGTTGAAATTTGGCATATAGGCAAGTTAGAGAGCGTAGGTAAGTACTAAGAGAATATTTCCCAAAATTCCTACTAAAACAGAAACAAACAGGTATTTCAATTTTATTTCTTAAATTCCACATAAACAAAGTTACGATATGCAATGTCTCGTAATTTGGGCTTAAATGCCACATATATAAAGACTGGCTCCAACTGCTATAAATACATATATATATATATATATATATATATATATATATATAATAAATCTAACAATTTAAAAACAAACAGACAAATTCTTGTGAATAAAAAATACGAAACACAAATAAATAGTAGGTAACGTAGATACATGTAACACGATGCGTTCTGAAGAAGCTCCAGTATTAATATAGCAATGCTTTTATTAATAAACCTGCGCCGAACGTAGCTTTACCTGTGCCACACCCACTCGGACTCTGATTGAAATGAAAATATACTTACATATGTTTTAATAATATTATTTTAGCTTCACACTGTAGGTATCCCACATATAGCAGGATAGGTAGAAGGTACTTAGTGTTAAGACACTCCGTTCCCCACATAACTGTCAATTTTCGGTACATTACGTGTTGAGCAGTGGAACTCGAAACCGTGCTTTGTTTTCTTACCATTACGAGGAAAAAAATGTTTATCGCTGTATTGAAAATCGAATTCATAACCGTTGCGTTAACAGTTGGACGCTGTACCACAGCGGAAAGACCACCTATAAGAATTTTGTTGTTATCCATTACACTAATGTCATTATATTTCCATTTCTTCGCTATGGTGTCGGCAAAGCGCGGCGTTGAGGCGTTCGGCAGGAAGTCGGGAACGGAATGTCTTAACACTAGCTTCCCTCTGCCTACCCTGCTGTGGGGCGCGGGATACAGCGTGAAGCTGAATTTTAAATAATAAATTTGATCTAAGTTCTATTCGAGCGTCGATTGAGATCAAGAAGGCTGAACAACCCAGGCAAGTCACGGCGCAGGGGCACAGGCGTGCAACTATAAACGCGACAGGTTGTAAGATCGATTCGCACATGCGGAAATGAAATATCTGGTACACCGCGGCGTTGAGTTCCGCCATTCAACACGCAATGCTTTTAGAATTGAACGGAAAGTGAATAACGGAAGTGTCTTAATGGGAAAGGAGTATTTTAACATTAAGCTCCCAGGTTCCCTCTGCCAACCCTGATGTATGCGGTATACAGAAGAATGAAGCTTAAAAATAACAAAAGAAACAATATTTATTTAACTTTAAAAATATTGACATTTAGCACCTAACCTGCATAAAAAATATACATAAATATATAAATAACTACAAAATAGCACTCAGCAATCCAAAAATAGTAACTTTAAATAAAGCTATAGGGTAAAACCGGGATAGACGCCGCAGTGGGATAGGTGCCCTTAGAGGCATCTATCCCTTTATACTCAGTATATGGAGTTAGGTATATATTTTTAAAGTATTTATTAAATTAGCATTTTTTAAACACAAGAAAGATATGGCTGAGAAAAAGCAAAAAAAGCAAAAAGCTAAGTTAGACTGTTTCATTAGAATGTTTAGAATATTTCGAAAACTATAAAAATACGAAGTCGCAATCCGACTGGATTTAGTGTGTAATGTATCAGAACTGGCTACATGAAACCTGAACACTTTTCAGAAATTATTGCGCAAGATGTGGAAAAATAAAAACCCTATCTGGCTAAATTTTAATTTTAATTTTAATTGGCTAAATAACGAATAATTATTATTTGAGATAATTAGAGAATTAGAATAGATAACTAAAAATTTTATTTTGTGCTTTTTAATATAAATGTATAAATGTGCAAAGTGGATGTTAATAATTATTATATTATAATATTTTAATTTATAATATTAATTGTTTACAACAAAAAAAATATTAAGAATTGTAATTTTGTTGTAAAATTTAACTTAAAAAATATGATTATGGATGTTGAAACTTAAGAATTTATATTTAAGTTAAAGAAATGATTTAAATTTTTTATTATGGTTACCTATTTTTGTGGTATTAGAATTTAATAGCAATTATAAGATTTTAAAAACACTATATACTTTTCATTATTGTGATTCATGTTTGTTGGAAACAAAATTGCTGTTTTAAAATTAGAATTATTTAACAATTGATTTGGTTTTTCATTTAATCGGTATAAAGTGAACCTAGCTTGCTCTGCAGGCATCTATCCCCCCCAGCATTTTCATAGTGGGGCAACTATCCATATAGATAGGCATCTATCCTCAAAATTAATGTTTCACGAAAAGCAATTTTTTGCAAAATCTACATTTGATTTGTTAAAAAAAATAAAAGTAATTCATCACAAAAGATTGAGCTAGCTAAATAAATAAAAAATATTCCTATAAAAAATATATGTTATCTAATTAGGTGGATATTTCAAAAAGTGGGGCTATCCCGGTTTTACCCTAGTCGTATATAATTATAAACTATACTCTGAATTTGGTGTAATATGTGTCAATACAAATAAAAGTATATTATGCAATAAAGTATTCTATATAACGCGACGGTTGTGGGTTCGATTCTCACTAGGGGAAACGTTTATTTTCATTTCTTCCCTCTGGTAATAAGAAAAAGCGCAGCGCCGAATTCCGCCACTGCTACGATATGCAATGTCTCGAAATTTGGGCTTTGTGTGGGCAACGCATTGTCTTAAGGTTACGTTCCCCCTGCTTTGCGTTTGTATGTGGGATATAACGAGAAGGTAAAAAAGGCAGAGAAAATTTAATTAATAAAACAGGAAAATTAAGTTACATCTTTATATACACCCCCTTCCTCTCTTTACTTCTTTAATTGTCTTTTAATTTCTCTTAATATTTTTTAATTTCTCTTTAATTGTCTTGAGTAGAATTCGGAAAATTGACTGTACTAAATAGCGCTAAGCTGAATATTGTATTTTGGCGATTAAGATCTCGATCAGATCAGAAAACGAATAATTTAAAACATTTTGTGGGTTTGAAATGGGACATGAACCCACTACCGTAAAAAATTGGGACATTTTTACTGAACCACAAAAGCTTAAATCTCTATAAGAAGATATGACGTGACTAGTGCAAATTAAGCACATCACTAATATTTTCATTTGGCACCACATCTGGTGGTCATTGTCAGTTTTAACGACTGCATATAACTATATATGTTATATGTTCACGTCACCATATCGCAGTGTCTTAATATATATATGCCTGATGGTCTTGGGTTCGATTCTCAATCAGGGAAGCTAGCGTAGCCATGAAACATACGTTTGCATGGATATGCCTTTAGTACCTTACGATCGCGTGATTCAACAATTAGGAAAGAAAAACACTTTAAGAAAACGCATAAAAATTGTACGTAGCAACATTTGAAACCACACCTCTTGGTTTCCAAAAGTAGAAAATGGAATTTCTTTTAAAATTCCATTTCTTAACACTAAGAATTGCATCAGGGTAACTAAACTAATATAATAAAGTTGTATAGGTAAACAATCTTTATACATTTACCGAGTACCTCACTTCTGGGTGGTCGCCAAGTGTCTCGGAAATTGGTATCACCAATCGACAAATTATATGATTTGTTCAAACATGCTCGGCATCGTCATGTGGAGTGCCAATTTTTGAAATTCTATTATATAGAACGAACGAATTCAAGAAATATACCCAAAGCAATGTTATACTATAACAAATCTTTAAATTAAATTAAAATTAAATCAGCTGTAGGCGGAGAGAACCTAGTGTTAAACCACTTTCCCCTTAATTTTGTTTGAGGCATTCCGTGTTGAGTGGCGAAACTCAACGCCAGGCTTATGAGTGGAACCAATGTGCCAGAGCGAAGGAATGAAAATATTGAATGATTCATTTCCAAAAGTGGGGCAGAGTGGCGTTACAGTCACATCCCTACTCTACGACGGTCCCAACAAACCTTCAGTTGTGAATATAATGCCTACGGACATGTATCTTTTTTATGTAGCTTCACGCTGTATCCATTCAGCAGGGTAGAAGGAGGGATCCTGTCTTAAGACACTTCGTTCCTCACGCACCGCCCAAATTTCAAGGAATTGAGAGTTAAGAGACAGAACTCAACGCCGTGCTTCGTCTTATTATTATCAGAGAAGAAACGAAAATTATTCATACCCCCAAGAGGGAGTCGAATGCATAACCGTCGTTTTTACAGTCAGACAGAGGGAGAAAAATAAATAAAAATTGACTTTCACCACCACTCAATAAAAGTTTAATTTTCAATTCAATATAAAAATGTTAATTACATCGACATTTAATACTTTTGCAAAATTTTAAAATCACACCTACATGTATAGGTACAGCATATTGTTCTCAATTAAATTTATGCACTGATACGTGAGTACGATGAGATTTCATAATAAAATTGGATTTCCATTTATATTACTTATATAACACGGTTATAGATGACTCACGGTGGTTGCTTGTTCGTATCCAAATCATAGGAATATTGAAGTATGAATAGACAGCACAAGCTTGTGACTGTAAACGCGACTGCTGTGGGTTTGATTCCCGCTCGGAGATATGAATTATTTAATATTTTCATTCCCTTTCCACTCCGGTAAAAAGGCAAAGCGCAGAGTGGGGAACGGAGTGTCTTATCACTATGTTCCCTCTGCTTACTCTGCTTTATGCGGGATACAGCGTGAAGCTATATCAAGCTATATCTTGGATTCAAAAAAAAGACATATGTAAATGCATATATATATATAAAACAATGTAATTTAAAATATTCGTTTGATCAACTCGTACGGTTGGATAAGTGTAATGCGAATCATTGAATACGTGCAAGTGACAATATATTGTGGAAAGCACTAATTAATATGTTACGGTGACCATATAACTCGTCCAGTGTGTGTCCAGACTAATATCTGTCCGATATTGGTTTGTGGGCATACGGGTACGCGATCCCGGATCCTCGAGCCGCCACTGTTACACCCTGATTCAGTCCGTAAGAGTGGTGTCCTTTTTCCCCTCGTCTTCCTTTCCTGAGCTCCTTCCTTTCTTTACCTATCCTTCTCTCTTATTTTACCTGTCCTATGTCCTCTCCCCTTGGTTTTTTTTCCCATAACTGGGTTTTAGAGGTCAGATGGCAATCGCTCCATGTAAAAAACCACCTTCCGTCGCTATAATGAACAGACACAGGTAGAAACTGGGTACGGCTAGGGCGTCGCCGCTAAACGACGCGCAGGCACATCACCTTATATCACATTACTGCGATAAGTGGGCAAGGACTACCGTGTCAAATACGGGCACGATTAAAGACGCAAGTACCCAGAAGGAAACCCCGCTTTGCAACGTGGAATATTGGCCTACTAACTGGACGATGCAGAGAACTCGCAAATGTACTCATGAGACGTCGGGTCCAGTGTGCTTTTCTCCAGGCAACTCGGACGATGACCAAGAGGCGATCGACCAATCTATCTATATATCTATTTATAAGCTAAAGCATAATAAATAAAGCTTTAAAATATAACTAAAAGTCCTTATAGAAAAATCAATCTATCAAACGACATGTTCAGCGACGCTCGAGCGACAGTGCCGTCGTCACTTAAACGTCTATATTGAAGGGTTTGAAGCGTGAACCTCTAACCTCATTATTAAAATAATGTGTTATTTGCATATATCATTTTTATTTTAGACAAATCCTTGATACCGAGGCCATCGAGGCGCAGTGGCGTAGCGTCTGACTGTAACCGCGACGGTTGTAAGTTCGTTTTAGGCGAGTTAATTTCTGCTCTCTACTAACAAGACAACGTTGAGTACTGCCCCATATCTGCCGCAACGTTTCTAAATTTTACGGAAGATGGGGTGGGGAGAAAAGGAGTATTAACATTAGGCTCTCTCTTCCTATCCTGTCTTGTGCAGCATATAGCGTGAACCTAAAAACAATATCAACGTGAAACACTTGGCATGTTTCTAAGAGAACATTTGGTTTGTTAAGTAACTTTTCGCAAGCCAAGGGTAACGGTGTGTTTTAACACTGGGTTCCCTCTGCCTCCGCTGCTCTGGGTAGCCTACAGCGTCACAAATGAACATCTACATTGGTCATATGTTGAATAAGATAGTAATATAATGAGAATATTTATAAAAATATATGGGTCATAATCAGAAAAAGTGTACTTTTTGTGTCTTTTCTTGTCCCGCTACTTTGAATGCGTTTTAAAAATACAATTTTTAAGATAATTTAAATATTTTTCCATTTAAGATAAATTTATTTATTAACTTAAAGATTTTTGTAATATTTTAAATGTATTATGGCAAATAATAGTATTTTTTGTTAGTTGCAAAAAACCTTTCAAAATG
>DWNA01000144.1:0-36881 GCA_018249835.1 Heliconius besckei | reverse complement strand
AACACACTTAGCAATAGCACCGCAAACATCCACAATCACAAGCATGTATAAATAGTTATGTAAGAATCCAAACAACACCCGCTACTGTTTGGCTTAGAGTTAGTACAGTCTTCTTTTGTGTTTTTTATGCATTAAATGAAAGGAAGCTTCTGGCAAGCAGTTGCATAATTTTCAAATGTAGGCACTTGTGGAGGCTTGCTGAACTTTGTCAAGCATGTAAATGTACCATAAGATAATTTAATCACAAAATTAGAATAAGGAATAAGTATTTGTTTATTGCAATAATTTAATTGTATACAAACTGTTCTTGAAGCTGTTTCTGGGAATAAAAATGCCAGTAAAGGCCCATTTAGTAAGTTCAAATGGACTCGAAATAATGCTGTAACTGTCTTACTAGGTGGAGCAGCTAATAGATATATCTGAAATAACCAAATTTGTAAAAGTATATAAAGAGAAATACAATTAACAAATAATAATAATGTAAAAATACAATCAAGTGTATATTATATACAACAATTTTGAAATTTAACTGTATAAGCTATTAAGCTGTTAATTTCCTAATAATTAGGAAACAAAATAAGATATAGCTTTGATTTTAAATATTTTCCAGATTATATGTTTAATTGCTATAAACTGAATAAGTAATGCATAATTCCAAGTAAATATGTTTAAGTGGAATATCCAGTAGTAGTTTATAACAGTCTTGTCACTAGGGTCTCTCTAACTTGTTAACAGGAGACATGCTTAGTTATTAAAATATATATATTTCTGAATTGTATAATCTAATAGTAAATTTAATAATTTAAAAAATTAATTAAATAAAATAACACTTACTTGAATTAATGTTGTTACATGACATGGATTTAACAAATATATAACCGTGCGTGAAGCAAATTTAAAACCAATTTCCATTCCCCATAAGAGAGCTAGAAGTATAACAAGAAATCTTTTGCCTCCACGGTCACTTTTAAGGTAGATATTTTCATGGGGAATTTGTAATTTTGGGAATGTTTGAATCTACAACAAAGATTTAAAATTACAAAATAATATCGTTATACAAAGTATATTTTAAAAGAATATATTTAGCATTTATTAATAGAAACAACACAGACTTAAAACAGATTTTGGAAATAACTTACAATTACGTAGACACAGGCAGTAATTACTATTAAAGTTTCGATTAATTGCCTCTGTGGTGATAAAAAATACGCACATTCCGGACCCACATTTCTAGGTACTGCTTTATTAGCACCACTGTAAGCCCACTCAAACATTGCAATTTATTTCTATAAGCTTAATTAATTAAATTAATTATATTTGTCATTAGTGTATAGATTTTTTAAAATAATTCACTTCCTATCATTTCCCGCTAATTGACAGTACGAATAAAGTGTTGCAACTTGCAAGTTTATTATTAACACTTTGTCTTGTCTGTATCTATGGCTTTGTATTTTATGTCTACGATAATTAATCAAATAATATTTTATTAGTTTCTATATATTATATTGTATTTATTATATATACCTATATGTATTTTGAAAATTGATATTTAATTTTTAATTTTTTTGCACACCTACACATTTTGTTCTCCCACATGACAGGTTGGCTGGTAAAAAATGCTGCAATAAAGAATATAAATAAATAATCTTTTCGTTTTAAATATTTGTCAAACCTTTGGTTATTTCAATGTAATGTGAAATATATAAATACTTTTTAACCGACTTTAAAAAAAGCAGGTTCTCAATTCATTGGAATCTTTTTTTATGTATGTTCCCCGATTAAGGTAAGTGACGGTAACTTCGTGCTAGTACGTCGTTTCGTGAGTTTTGCTTCTGGCACAGATAATAAGCAATTTAAATATTATTTACGGAAACTATATATTGGTATATACTCTTTATACTTTTAACTGTCTTAAAACTAAGTAACAATATTTTAATGATAAAATTGAGCGTATAGCGACATTTTAAACAATGTGTTCTGTGTTTTAAACGCAGAGTTGGCTACGAACTGCAATGTAACGTGTCTGCGTTGCTTCCCACCGTAAGACTAGCGTAAGAATTTCTTAAGGTTGTAGAAAGACAAAGGTAAGTTATTCGAATAAAAAATTGAATGTATGCTTTTTTGTATTCTATAAAAAAACATTTTATTGAAAAAAAAATAGATGGAAGCATAAAATTCTTGTAAAATTGCAATAAATCGATTCACAAAATAGCATAGCATAATATTTCGTGTTACTACCGAATTAGGGAGATTTTAGATACTTTTTAATAAATTTATATTTATCTTATAATTGAGATAATTAGAATTTAAAGCTTAAAATCAGTTACTGTATTTATTAAAGTTTCTCGATCGAAATTCGGTATATGTTTTGTCCACTTAAATTTCTATATTACTATTTTAAAGGTAACCTGAATTGAAAATTTTAAGCTAAATTCGTATAGGTACTGCCAATGCAATTTTGTTTTTTAATCAACCTTTATAATTTATTTTTGTATATTTTTTCGAATATACATGGTAGTTAAGGATTACTTTACATAATATAAAAAATACTGAATAAATAGAACTGCGGAAGTTACTAACATCAGTAATACGAAACAAGATCCCCTACATTTAATTATTTTCTCTAACTTCGTGACAAAATAATATACGTAAAATCAACACATTGACTTCTCTGTCTTTGTTAATATTGTTTATCTTAGTCTTGTTATAAGTCTAAATAAATATCTCTTTATTTTTTCAAGAATATACTAAACTGGTTGCGAAAATAAAAGCCACTATCCAAATATATAGTTCTATAAACTAGCATAGCTAGCTTCAAAAAATTAAACTTGAATTTTGAGCTTTTTTATATTTTTTTTATAAAAAATCAAAAGTTATTATAAAAGTTCAAAAATGTAGTTTTTTTTTAACTGAGCTTTTATAATTTGTAAATTATAAAAGTTGAGGCCAGTCGTGGCGCAGGGGTACAAAGTGTGACTGTAAAACCGACTGGTTGTGGATTCGATCCCCACTCGAGGAGATAAAAATAGAAATAGTATAGAAATTTAAATATTTATTTAAATTTATATTTCAGGCAAAGCGCGGCGTTGAGTTCTGCCACTTAACATGTAATGCCTCCGGAATTCCGCAGAAAGTGAGGAACGAAGTGTCTTAAAAACACGAGGTTCCCTTTGCCTACCCTGCTGTGAGCGGCATACAGCGTGAAGATGATTTTTTTTTTTATAAATGTTTTAATGTCGTTTAGCTGATCTTACAATTTTTTTTTTATTTACCAAGTCTTTACAATCAAAAACTATAAAGGTGTTTATTATTTTTATTATAAAACCTTACTCGCGAGGTAAAAACTTGTGACCCGAAATAGGGGCCACAAACTCACGAAGTTAGAAACAGAGCTAAATTTTATCACGAAGTAGGGTTCAAACAAGAGGTCCACAAATAAATTAATATAAAAATTAAGCTTAAGTTAAACCGCATATTTCACACATCAAATTACTGCCAAAAGACCCACTTTGATCACACTAAAATTTGCAAATTCATATAACCTTTAATAATGTATTTACAATAGTTTAAAGTTATAAGAGCCTTAAACTGCCGAACCCCCGTACCTTACTCGAAGACACCTGAATCGATTTGGATAATTCTTTTTTGTTTCGTCACAGGTGGTCCCATGGTCACCATGCCAAGATCTGATGATAGAATGAAAAATATAATGGAAACATTATGAATATTATTGCTGTCTTTTCCATGTACAGTATAAAAACAGACAGAACTGTATTAAAATAAGCTACTTGAGCTTGTGTAAGTATAAAAAGATATCTGAAATTTAACAATTTCTATTCTATATTATATATTCTCAATTCTTAGGTTGTTTTTATTTCTTTTTCATTTTTTGTTTTTTACCGACTACTAAGGAAGGGTTATGTTTTTTTGCGTTTCATTACATAATTGAGGTATCGTTAAATTTGTCTTAGCAGCCCAAGTGTAAGAACACTTTTTTTTAACGTTACCTATCTTCTTAGATAGGATCATATTATTTTTATTAGATTGGATAGATTAGATTTTATTAGATAAAAAATCATCGCGGCTGTGGGACGCCATATATAAAATATATATTAAAACAAAAACCCCGACTGCATAAAACTAAAAAGATAATAAACAAGCCCAATTCTTCAATCAATAAAATCTTTACGAGGAACCCCGCATAATTTAAAGAGATCCCGACTGTTAATCCTAATGTACCATTGGGTTTATTTGGGTAGACTCAGAGAGAACGGAACATAAAAACTCTGTTCTCCGCATATTTCAGTTCGTCCACTGTCACCACTCATCAATCTCGTTATATATGACAACGCAGGAGGGGGGCAAGCATCTTGTTCTGATGAAGGGCATTATTCACCTACAAGGTTCACCTATCAAAGCTTGTCCTCTAGGTGTTCGTTGGTAATTATTTAAAGGTAAGGTAATAAAAATTTGCCAATGGTACCTATATAAATGATGGTGGTGAGATTCACTATTGAAGTATCTATTGGTATTATTATACAGTATTGAATACTATCATTAACAGAACTGAGGTGCTATAGATATTGTCATCAACGTAACGCTTATATATCCTAGGAAGACATGGTGCAGAATTAAGAGCCATCCTTTCCAAATCCTCCATGTATAAGTATATCTGCTAATACCAAATTATCCTCTAGCTTTCACTTGACAATGCTGATGCAGTCCCTTACGGGTATACTTGTGAACAGCTACTGGACGTAAAACTCACCATGGTTTTTATTTTAACTAGATCTAGATCTATCAACCCAACAAATTGGTAAGAAACACTGAAATGTTAATCCAGTTTATACCTCGGCGTATCGATTTGGCTAACTACAGGAGGTATAATCAGTACAGTCGTATTGTGTATTCTCGGCAACCCATACAACTTAGGAGGTTTTACTTAGCTACAAAGAGTAAACTTACTTATAATTAAAACATATAAGTAGTTTCGTTCCGATAGCATAACAAAATAATATTGAAATGTATTTGAATCAAATTCCTGGTCTTCTTCCACAACTTCTATGATATGTAATGATAGCGGCATTACATATCATAGAAGTTGCTACAAAATGAAAAAATGGATATAAAAAAACCTTTAAGACAAGAAAAGGTGTTTTTTAAATGACAATATTAAGGTATTTTAAGGAAAATACGCTTAGGTTTTAAGTTATTTATTAAAATGAAAACTTAAAATAACAACTATGGTGCTATATGTAATATTAGACTATCTACAATGGCAGTGCTTACACCAATATATAATAGAGATATTTACTAGAAAATATTAATTATAATAAGAAAGATAAGTATGTATACCTATAACACTGCTTTAATTTGACAATGACTTGGTTATTGTCATCATAGTAATTTAATTTTTGAATGGAATGAAATTGAAAAAATATCGAAATACACTTTACAAGCATACATATATACAACGTTTTCTTATATGAATTCAAAAGTTCTATCAAAATTGTTCCTTCTAAGGAAAATGTTCATAAATATCGAAATGTTTTTCTAAAGATTTTTTGTGACTAGTAGCAATACATAGATACTAATCCATATTGTAATACAGATTTAATTGCTAAGCAACAATTGTAATAGTTTTGTATTTTAAGAATCAGATAAACAATCTTATGACTTATTGTTATTACATATGAAATTAAATATACTATACAATACCTTAATTCTTAGGGTTACATTGCCTTGGTGTACATATAAAATAGGTTCAATTTTTAATTTATTTCATAGCGTTACCTGATATTTCGATCCTTATTGATAAAATTTGTAAAGGAAAACAAAAATAAATTACCAGCTAATTTAATATAATGGTATTATGTCCATACAATATTTTGCTATGTTGTATTTTTAATACAAACTGCACATCGAGATACCCGTTGCAGAAGTCGTCCAGATTTAAGGGTTTCTCTCTCGGGCACGGAGAATTGTTTATTGTCATCAATAGTTGTAAGCCAGAAACTAAGCTTGTTAGCAAAATGATGACATGTTCCGCCTTCTCCGTTACATTCAATAAATGGTGTAGCTCGGAAGTCTTCCAAGCATGAGCCTGGGCTAGCCAACGCCTGCCCACCACCTTGTGCACCAGCACCAGTATGCTATTAAAATATTAAAATTATCATAAACTTTACTGACGAACGAAAATGTCGTAATTAAATGTTGAAAATGTTAGTGATTAAAGTCTCATTTATTTAATTATTTTATTCATAGAAGAAACTATAGTTTTTTTCTTCACCCAAAAATATACCTTAAGCATAATAATATCACAATATAATATAATCGAGGAACAGAGAAAAAGAAAACGAAATAAAGATAAAAGAATAAAAATAAAACTACTTAAGTACATTAGGTTTCTCTTGATTACATAATTAGCATCATAATATTATGATTTCGGTTACTCTTCATCTGTACGCATAATAAATAGAACCAGTGAGTGTGTGAATATACCCATTTATACTCAATTTTGTATAATGTACATGTGTGTGTTGTTAAATTTACTTACCATAACAAAACTGTATCCAATCCATAAAGAATTCCAGCCTGCAGGACAGTTTGGTATATCAAGAGTTTGACTATGGACCGCTATAACGTTAGCTGGCACTTCACAAACTACACACCTGGAAATATATCTAGCTATTTCGTTGCTTTCCACTGGCATCATGGGATTAGGTTGGTTCGTAGACAGCCAGTAGCTCCTATCATTCCGGCTAGCATAATTACAAACATCATTAAGGTCACAAAACAGGAAAGGCATAGTGCTGAACTTTCGGACACACGAGCCAGCGTATCCTAAATCTTGGTTATGTGCTTTTTCGTTGCCATCAATATATAACAAGGAATATCCATCCCAAAGTTTCACATGACCTGGTTCACACTGTGGTATAATGTCTGTTTGACTGTGACGAACTAAAAGAATTCCAGTTAAATAATCTGTGGTAACGCATGGAGCTCCAGGTGATCCAGGCAAACCTTGTAAGCCTGTTCGGCCTATTTCGCCTCTTTGTCCTTCCACACCTTGTAGTCCTTGAGGACCTGGCGGACCCGAAAGACCCCTCGGCCCAGGGAACCCTTTATCGCCTTTCCAGCCTGGATTACCATCTAAGCCTCTGGCGCCAATGTCTCCTTTAAGACCCGGAAGTCCATTTATACCCGGTGGACCACGTGGTCCTGTTTCTCCTTTAGCACCATAAACTATAGCAGCTGCTTCTCCTTTGTCACCTTTTTGACCCATTATTCCTGTTTGACCGATTCTACCTTGGAATCCTCTATCACCTTTTTCACCAGCAAATCCCTTTTGCCCGGGTTCCCCAAATGCACCATTTAGTCCAGGTTCCCCTTTATTGCCTCTTTGACCTTGTAATCCAGGTATTCCTGGTGATCCTTGCTCGCCTTTAATTCCAGGTAATCCAAAACCAATTGCACCTTTGTCTCCCTTAAGGCCTGTTTCCCCGGGTATTCCAGGAGGTCCGGCTGCTCCTGGTGTACCGTCAAAACCAGGTGGACCATTGATACCTTCACGCCCTTGTTCACCTTTTTCCCCTCTAGGCCCTGGAGGGCCTGATGTTCCTGGTGTACCGATTTGTCCTGGAAGACCAGGTAACCCTTGCTCTCCCTTTTCTCCAGGAGCACCAGATAGACCTGGTCTACCGTGCTTTCCTGGTAATCCAGGCAAACCCTTTTCTCCTACTACTGTCATACCAGGTATGCCTACTGGACCTGCTGGACCACTGTCACCTGGAAATTTCAATATTTATTATTCGTAATTGTTTCTTCAATTTTGACCTAATAAAAATTATTTTAATTTTAATATTTTTTGATGTAATTGATCTAGTAAACTATTCTTTTTTTATTTATTGCAACAATTTAATTAAAATTGTTTATTGATTTGAAACATATGAATGAAGAAATGTAAAAGAATTAAATTACATTTACCTTTTGCTCCAGTCAAGCCTACTCTACCCATGTCTCCTTTTTGGCCAGTAAAACCTCTGTCTCCTTTTTCTCCTGTTATACCCTGGAATCCGTCTCTACCTCTTTCTCCCTTTCGTCCTTGAATACCAGCAATACCCGGTTGCCCAATTTCTCCTTTGTCACCTTTAATATTAATAGAAGGACCTGGGAGCCCCCTATCTCCTTTTTCTCCTTCAATACCCCTTTCGCCTTTAATACCTTCTGAACCTACTGGACCACGCTCTCCTTTAATTCCATCAAACCCATCACGTCCAGCAAAGCCTCTTTCACCTTTATCACCTTTTCCCCCGTTAAATCCAGGTAATCCTCTTTCACCTTGTGGTCCTGGAGCACCATCCATTCCTGGCGGCCCTGGTAGACCAATATCTCCCGTTAATCCTCTATCTCCTTTCAAACCTAATAGGCCTGGTAACCCTCGATCACCTTTTTCTCCTATTTCTCCTGGAATGCCACGTAAACCAGGGCGGCCTATATCTCCTTTTTCACCAGGTAATCCCGGACGACCATAGCCCGGTAAGCCAATATTTCCTTTGTCTCCTTTCTCTCCCATTGGTCCTGGAAAACCATCTTTTCCGCTTAAGCCAGAAATTCCAGGTATTCCTTTGTCACCTTTCTGTGCAGCTAGACCAGGTTCTCCTTTGAAACCCCGTGGACCTGATAGACCTAAATCGCCTTTAGTACCTTTGCTACCCATTAATCCAGGTAAACCGGATGGTCCTGGATAGCCTGTATCACCCTTACTTCCAAGAATTCCCTGTGGTCCTGGCGGGCCATCAAAACCTGGTGCACCTGTGTTTCCTGGAAATCCAATTTCACCTTTATCTCCTTTTTCTCCAGGGCTTCCATCAAAACCAGTAAGACCTCGTAATCCAGGATGACCTCTTGATCCTGGAAAACCTTTTGGACCATCTTGGCCTTGTATTCCAATTTCTCCTTTTTGACCAGGTAGACCAATAACTCCAGGCTTGCCTGGTTGTCCTGGATAACCTTGTTGTCCTTTCGACCCATCTCTCCCAGGAACACCTGGGGTTCCTTGCACTCCAGGTGGTCCTATAGGTCCTGGTTCTCCTTTTGTTCCAGGCACACCTGGAAAGCCGGGTCTACCCATAAGGCCTAAATCTCCTTTTTCTCCTTGCAAGCCTATAGATCCCGGGGGACCGTCACTACCTGGATTGCCAGGCATACCTAGACGTCCTTGGCCTCCTTTATCTCCTTTTAATCCTGGCATACCCTGTGGACCTGGCATGGATGGACCAATTTCCCCTTTATCGCCTTTTAATCCTGAAAGTCCTGGAAATCCTCTTGGTCCCATTTCACCTGTTGTTCCAGGAAAACCCATCGCACCAATATCACCTTTGTCTCCTTTAATACCAGGATAACCTCGGGGACCAACTGGTCCTGCACGTCCAGTTAAACCTTTTTCTCCCTTTGGTCCAGTATTACCAAAAGGACCTCTGTCACCTTTTTCACCCGGCATGCCTAATAATAAAATAATATTATCAGTGAATATTATATTACACAAAATATGAAACGAAAAAAGTAAAATCTAATACACTTATAAAATCTTTATGTGTTTCTCTGTATGACATGTATTCTACATATAGACATTTATTAAAATTGCATAAAAGAATAAACTTAATATTCCTCTACCTTGAGGTCCTGGAAGACCTTGAAATCCTGGCGGTCCCCTTTCACCTTTTGTTAACACTTTTATTTCTTGAGGACATTGACCTGGTTCACCTTTTTGTCCTAATAAACCACCAAATCCTTTATCTCCTTTTAATCCCTGATCACCAGCTATTCCTTTTTCCCCTTTTATTGATTCTCCTTTTGATCCTGGTAGTCCTGGTAAGCCATCAGTGCCGGGTATTCCATCAATACCAGGAGATCCCATTCTGCCTTGATCACCTTTTTGTCCAGGCATTCCACTAAGTCCAATATCTCCGGTTGGTCCATCTAGACCTCTTTCACCTTTAATACCCACGGATCCTTTTTCTCCTGGTGCACCTCTTTCTCCTTTCGGTCCTTTAATCATACTTGAAGGTATAATTGCATCTGCACCTCTTTCTCCGGGTGATCCCATAGGACCCTCATCTCCTCTTTCTCCCTTTAACAAAAAAATATGAGTATTATTAATCAAGTTTTAATAATCTAAGTTGCATGTAAGATGTTTCATAAATTATTTTTATTATACGTACTGGTGCGCCAGATGATCCAGGTGATCCATCAATACCATCAGATCCTCGTTCACCTGGTACTCCTACTGGACCGGTAAGTCCTTTTTCACCACGTTCCCCTGGTACACCATCAGAGCCACGGTCACCTTTAAGACCGGGCGTTCCAGGCCAACATTCATTACAACGTCCCCCGATATCTCCCTTCTCACCAGAAATACCAGGAAGACCGTTGAATCCTGGGCTACCTTTTTCACCTTTTTCTCCTGGAGATCCCATTTCTCCAGGACTTCCAGGTGTTCCTAGAGTAGAATTACCAGGAACTCCTCGTAAGCCTGTATATCCTTTCTCTCCTTTTTGTCCTTTATCACCAGGATATCCAGGTTGCCCGTGACTACCCATTTGTCCCTAAAATATACATTTGTTTTAAGGGAGTTCGTTGCACATTATAACTTCATAAAATTTATAAAAATTTGTTTACATGGAAATGTTGAATAACTTAGTATAGACCATTTAATCTAAAGCTGAACTTACGAACACATACAAATCGCTAAACAATGGCACAAAAATAACATCAGGCAGAAAATATATAATAAATATTTACCCTATAAAAGAAAATATATAACTAATATATTTATAATATATTTAAAAAAATATATTTATGTATTTTTTAAGTTGATAAAAATTTAATTAGAATTCTAGAATTCAAAGAAAACTTCAAATGAAAATAGATTTGAACAATTTTGATTTCTTGGTCACTTAGACCAACATGGGAAAATTTCGATGAAAATATCTTTCGGTTGAATTAAGTAAGAGTCTCCTCGTTTTTGATGTTAAGAATAATATACAATATAGTAATATATGTTTTTGTTTGCTGCTACGGAACACTTCGTAGGCGAGTCCGACTCGATCTCGGCCGGTTTTTTTAAATATATTATGCATCTGACCGTTCAAAATCATATACCGTGGTGGCGCAGGGGCACATGGTTGTGACTGTAACGTGACCGTTGTGGGTTTGAGCCCTACTCGAAGGGATGAATTATTATTTATTAATATTTTCTTTTTTTTGCTATGGCACAAAGGCAAAGGCAAAAGGCAAACACGCAATGCCCCGAAAAAATTGACGAAAAGCGAGAAACGGATTATCGTAACACTAGGTTTTCTCTGCCTACCCAGCTGTGTGCGGGATATAGCGTGAAGCTGATCTCTTTTATAAACAGGCTAAAGCAAAATCGTTTAAAGTCGATTTGCGGCAAACTCGTTTCCTTTTCAAAAATTTAAAATTGGAATATTTATTTATTATTTATTATATTTATTTCCTCATATTATTTTTTGCTTCGACGCTTACTGAGCGACAAATGACAAACAAACTGCATGTTATTGTAATACACTTTTTATATATATTTCTAATTTCAATTTTAAAGTAGACGGTCTATAAATTATTACATATTACTTACAGAAATTGAAAGACCATCTTCGCCTTTCGGGCCTCTTGGACCTTGCGGTCCAGGTGGTCCGTCGTAACCTCTAGGCCCTATATCTCCTGTTAAGCCATTGATACCGGCTTCACCTTTTTCTCCTTTTTGTCCTGCTAAGCCTTCTATACCAGGATTACCAGGTTCACCTGGTCCTCCACGTAGGCCCATGGGACCTGGTTGACCCATATCTCCAGGTCTTCCATCCGAACCAGGTGGACCAATTGGACCAGTGTAGCCTCTTGGACCTGGTGGTCCCGGAGGGCCACGTGAACCTGTTCGACCACCTGCTGGACCTGGCACTCCCTTCAATCCTCTTGCACCTGGCAAGCCATCTTTACCGGGTTCCCCTTTTCCACCAGGTCTACCAGATAGACCGGCTAGACCATCTACGCCTCTATCACCCTTTGGACCCCTTGTACCAGGGGCACCATACATTCCATCTCGACCCTTAAATAGGTGTTTCAAATATAGTCAAAATAGATATGCAAAGTTTAAAGTTATTAGTAAAAATACCAATAGACATACGACAGGAACGAGGAATAAAGATAAGCTTGTTGTTACTTGTTACTGTTGAGTTTCTTACCGGATCTTCTCTGCCTTCCGAACCGGTGGTAGCTTTTTGTTTACATTCGATTCAAAAGTGTTTGAAATAGTTTATTTGAATAAAGAATATTTTGAATTTGAATTGAAATTGGAATTAATGTTCAGGGCACTATTATCAAAGGGCTTTCTTATGCCAGATAAGCATAAGAAAGCTGCACTGGCTTCTTATAAAGTGATTTTTGTGTCTCTAATCTTTACAATAACAAGGGTTATTGTAAAGATTACAGAGACCCCTCAGAGAATATAAAAAAATATTCATAATTAATTATTTTTATTTAGATTTTCATAATAGTTATATAATTGACTTACTCTTTCTCCAGGGTTTCCTCGTATACCCTTTTCTCCTTTAATACCCATTTGGCCCGATAGCCCTTGTTCACCCGTAGGCCCTGTATCTCCCTTTTCACCCATTCTTCCCGCTTCTCCTTTCTCTCCTTTAGGTCCCATATCTCCTTGTACACCCTTGATAGCCCCTTTATTGTCTAAAGATGGTAATGTTGCTGCTGGACAGCTTGGCCCCCTATCACCCCTATCTCCTCTATCTCCTTTGTCACCTTGTATTGATTGTCCTTTCGATCCCTTTGAACCTTTATCACCTTTAGAGCCAGGTAAACCCTAAAAAATAATAAATATTTTAGATACTTATTTTACCATGTCATATAACATGACACATAAGAATTATTTCTATATACGGTAAGGCAAGAAATTATTTACCATCTGAAAATAAAAAAGAATTGTTAAATAATATAGAAAAATATTCTTTACCATTGATCCAGTTTTTCCCCTAGGGCCAGATAATCCTGAAGGCCCAGTTAAGCCAACTGGCCCTGGAGGGCCCTGCATGCCATCAGCTCCAGGTTCACCTTTTTGGCCTTTAGGATACCGACCCATATGTGCCGGTTCTCCTTTGTCACCTCTAGCACCTTTAGGGCCAGAAAAACCTCGAGGTCCTTGAGATCCTTTTGGCCCCATTATACCAGGTTCTCCCTATAAATGCAGTTAAAAATTATAAGCAAAATAACCGGCTAAGTACCACCAAATCTTTCGTATCAAAGTCATAGGCCAACGAAAAATGCAACTTAGAAGTGTTTAAATTAATTTAAATTAAAATTGCTGGGATACACACTCGCATTGTATGAAATATACATCTCTCGGACGATATTATCAGTTCTTTTCAGTTTTTTTATTTTTTTTATCCTAGGACTACGGGAAGTACTCTATAGTTTTGATTAGGCGGCCAATATCGTACAAATAACGGCAAAAACGATGCATAAATCTTGTATCTTTTGATTGCGTCGACTTGAAGTTTAATTTTCTGTGCTCCAAGCACAAACATAAGTTAATATCAAACGTTCAAGTCTGCGGTCCCCGCATTTGATCCTAATTTATATATTAATTTCAGCTCGATACCTGATCTTAAGAAAAATGGTCTTGACAGACAGACAGTCAGACGGATAACAAAGTGATTCCATGAGGCTCCCGTTTTTTTCTTTTGAGGTACGGAACCCGAAAAAACACATTACTTTATTTTAATAAGAATATTACAAAATTACTTACATCCGTTCCATTGCACCCATCTCGTCCTGGTATTCCGGACATACCTTGTTCACCTTGAGGTCCAGGAGGACCAGCTAAACCAATAAAACCTTGCGCACCAGGTTTCCCTCTATCGCCTTTTGGTCCGCGAGGGCCTTGAGGTCCAACTTGGCCTTTTTGACCTTTGGGCCCTTGTTGACCATCAGGACCTTCATGACCTGGCAAACCTCTTATGCCTTGTTTTCCAGACATACCAGGAAAGCCCTAAAATTATTTTAATACTATAACTGTGAATAAAGTTAATTATTATATTTATTTTTTATAAAAATAATTTAAAAAATTACGACAAGAGTATTTCAAAAATTATGTTTTATTATTTTTTCGGTTCTTTGCCACGTATTATTATTTTTATTTATATACATATTCTAATAGAAAAATATCGAAAATTCTTACTCTGCTGCCTTTTTGAGCGAAACATTTAGGTACGCAGCAGCCTGGTGCAGTACAGTTTCGATCGAGTCCAGTAGTTCGTTGTCGAGTTACAGGGTCGAATATAGCAAAGTTTTGGCCATAGCTTTGCGGTAGACTTTGTGGTGGCGCTTGTGATGGACCAGCTGATAAATCTGGCCTTCTAGATAGCCCGTACGTGTTAAAAATATTACTGGTGGGAACATTTGGTTCATATTCCCTTTGCGGAGGCCAATTTGCTTGGGATGGCCATTGATTTTCATAAATATTGTTTTCTTCTACATCTCCTCTTTCAAAACTGTCCCGTTGCTAAGTATACAAAAAATAGAAAAATTAAGAGTTATTTAAATTTTAAACATGAATTTTATATCATTGTTTATAGTATCACAGTAAGTGAATTTAACTTAACTTTTTTTTACTTGATTATATATTTTTTTCTTACTCTACACAGAACATTAACTTTACATACAGAAATTAACGAGTACATAAAACAATTGTGAAGCATATTATTGTATCTTAATGTTTCATTAAGCGATTAACGCGGAATAGGTAGACATACTATAACGGATAATTTAGTAAAATTTACTATTTTTAAATACTAAATAGATATATAATACACTCGCGTGCATCCGAATCGATTAAGTATATATATATTTTTTGCAAGCCTATTTCATATATCCACACTCCGCAATATTATTATGAACAAGGGTTTGATAAATATCTAAACAATAAAAAAAAACCTTGCTGTTTCGAAGTGGCACAAGCGTGTGGTTGTAAGGGTGACAAGTTGTGAGTTTGATTCCCACTCGAGGATATTAAATAATTTATATTTCCATTTCTTTGCTCTGGTAACAAGACAAAGCTTGGTTTGGCGGAACAGGCTGTCTTAACGCTAGGTTCCCTCTGCCTACCCTGCTATATGCAGCACCCACAACGAATTTTGTAGTAAATATTCTAATCATACAACTACCTCAATATCAAAATAGGTACTTAAATTTTTTAATTCTATTTGGAAAGTGAATGACTCAGATGTGTCTTAACTACAGTTATGTAGGTATAGTCCTAAGAAGTTTTTGATTTCAATTTGTAAGTTGCAATGACAAGTACTATTAAAAATTGTTATGTGATATTCTGCTATGAATGCATTTTGCTCGTAAAATGATACGACAAGTTTCTAAGTACGACTGATGGTCTATTTGAAATAAATTATTTATTTTATTTATAATACATAGTTTACCGGAAACACTTGTTGTTTATTCAATTTTAGAATAAATAAGTTTTAGTGAAGTTATGTGTCTGCGTGTATATAGCAACATCGGATTAAATTTCCAATCGGTGAAATTAAATCGGCTTCACGCTGTATCCCGAATTCAACAGGGTAGGCAGAGGGAACCGAGTATTAAGATGCTCCGTTCCCCACTTTCCGCCGAATTATGGACGCATTGCGTGTTGAGTGGCGAAACTCAACGCCGCGCTTTGAGTCCAGGCCAGAGTGAAGTAATGAAAATATTAATTTAAATAAATATTCACATTTTCTTGAGTGGGGATCGAACTCAGAACCAGTTACACACTTGTGCCCTTGCCTACGACTGGCCTTAAACTCTGAGAAATAGGTATGTTTAAATAAGTATTCCCTGAAGTGTTCTATTGAAATTAATTAAATAAAATATTTGCTTGATTTTATACTAAAATCAGTCCCATTTGTTGCACTTACTGGTAGAGATTCTAATGAATCAGATTCCAATTTGGGAGACATGAAGATTTAACGTGTTGCAAAATTTGTATATTTTTAAAGTGCAAGATATCAATCGCTATAGAGTACATGCACAATGTATAAAAAAATATGTAATATTGTAGATTAATCTAAATAAACTACGTTTAATATTTTAAATATTATTTAAATCATTCTAGTCTCTCAATCAAAAAAAATGTTTACGCAACAAAGTATCACCTTTCTTTTATGTATTGCGAATAGTAATAAATTAAAATAAATAATGCTAAATTATATAATTTTATATTTTATATTAATATAAAGCAAAAATTAAATGGGTACTTATGTACCTTCAATTTATCTAAAATAACTATAAAATTAATTCTTTTTGTTTTTTTTTTTATATAAATTAAATAAATGTGTGAGAAAAATTGTCTTTGTTCTGTATAATTCATATTATTTTGTTCTATAGATACAAGTTTGCGCAATAACGACGTTATAGTACATCCGAGTGATAAACTTTGTCGGTCTGTGTTATTTTACAACAATAAGATATAAGCAAAGAAACCTATTAAAATCAAATATAGATTACTGATTGATATAATTATATAATATTTAATAATACGCAAGCTTTTTATGTCAAATATTTATCTACCGGCTTATCTCGCGTTATTGATGAAATTGCAAAAGGACGAATAGAAGCCGACGGACCAGTTGGTACGAGTGCCCTTTCCCTGTCCCTACATTCCCGAATTTTTACAATGTTTTATTTAAATTACCAGAATAAAAAAAATATATTTATCTTAATAATAAAAAAAAATACTCACCGTATTTACTCCTGTCAGAGTCACTAAAACAGCCACCAACCTGTTAAAATTATTTTATGTTGTATTGTGTAATTATTATATAAAAAATATATACCAGATAAAATGAATATAATTAATGAAAAAAGTGACTATACTTAAATATATTTTTTTAACTTGTGATGAAAATAGGTAGAGCTTACCAGAGTACGTGGACCGCCATAGCCCGGAGCGCGCAGCGCCTGTGTCCCGTGCGCGCGCGCTGTTTGTGCCGGGATACTAAGGAAAGAGAAGCACTCGGGCGGCGGCCTGAGCGCCCCCGCCCCGCGGCTGCGGCGGCCGCGGCGGCGCCCGGGCGGGCCGGCCTGCGGGCGCGCGGCCAGTAGTGCGGACAGCCATGTCGGGCCCGGCGCGTGCGCGCCTTCTCGCGACGCACCTCGTGCCCGTTACTCTTCTATTGCTGACCTGGATCCCTTCACCTGGTACTGCAGTAAGTACTTTACTTAAGCGCATATATTCGTTGCATCAGCCAAAAGACTTCGACGAGATCGAATTCGTCAAAACATGTACTCGTAGGTTATACTACCCGGTAGCCTAGGACTACCGAATTTCAAGACCGAAATGGTTTTCATGTTGGTTGTTAGAGTAAAAAAGGAATATTTGAAGGAAATATAAGATAAATTATATACTCTGAGAGACTTTCTTTCCACAAATCAAACTGTGATAAGTGAGCTTATTTCCAAATAAAAGAAAAATAAACTTTTTCTTTAATTTTTAATTTCTACTACCTCGTACAAACTGTATTCAACATGGATTTGACCGTACCTTAGAATATTATCACATTTAGGCAGCTTACTAATAAGATGATACTTAACTTTTGTCTTAATTGAAGTTCTGAGATATTTATTATCCATTTCTAATGAACCTTCACAATCCACGAAATATAATTTGTAGGTGCTTCTCTAGATTCTTCTCTAGAAATCAGCTTGAGAAATATAATTCTAGAAATTATATTGAATTGATGAATCTTGCAGGCATTGAAGCATTATTGGTTGCTTTCACTAATTATGTGAACGAAATAACATTATTTCATTATAAATAATATTATCCTGAATCAGTAAATTATCTGTATCAATCGACACATATAGGACGCTTAGATTATTATACTATTTATGTTATTAAACATTTATGAAGACATTGAAACTATTTTTCAAAGTCAAAACACACTACTAATACTACTAGTAGATACATAGATAAATGCTAATAAAAGTATATTAAAAAGCGCTTTTTCCAATGAAGTAGAGTAGCGCCATCTATGTTTGTTTTTGTATTCGTTTATAAGATGCCTTTTAAGGAATAAATAACATCTAGAAAAGAAATATCGTACTTTTATATATCTTAGCTAGTGTTGATTAATTTTGAATACTGAATTAAAGTCCAAAATGAAAGTCCAAAGTGGAGACCATAGTTGCAAATTGAACAGTGTCTGATTGTTAACAATGGTTGTGGGGTCGATTGGCTCTTATATTAACTCTTATATTCCAATTATTTTAATTTCCCTGATCTGACAAGATAATGCACAACGCTAAGTTCCGCCGACCAAAACGTAATGTCCAGAACGATCCCGAATTACAATAGAAACCTCAGTCTATCTAGTCCTCATGTGCAGAAAGTCTTTATTACATGACAATTATCGATAGCATTTTAGTGAGTGACATTTCTCTAATGATTAATCTGGCATTACTTTGATTTTGTAGTTTCATATTAATTGTATCAATCCGTGTACAGTTCGCGAGGTCTAAGCTGAGCTTTGCGTTTGTGTAAGTATTCGTATAGTGCAGAAGCACTTATTAATAAAACACTTTTTAAAAAAATACATCGATAAGTTTAAAGGCATTCACAAAAATGGAAACCCAGATCTATAGTAAGGGAGCCCGAGGGATTTTGAAACAAAATTAAAACAGTTGCCTGTTAAGTAAAGCCAATGCTACAACAACCTTACTACGCTATCAAATTACTTAGGCTGTTTGTTTTACTTGGCATTGAATTCAAGATTATAAAATCTTTGTAAAATTATTTTCTACTTTTTAGTTCGTTGTTAGAAGTCGGTTTTTCATGTTGTTAAAAAATAATTAATTGATTATAATTTTATAACTATATTATTATATCTTCAAATTGTATGGCTTAATGTAATTAAAATATGAAATGCTTATTTTTGCCAAAAATCGGTGTGATCTTGAAGTAAATTTTATTTTTTTCTATTCGAAAGATAAATTGTAATAAATATTTTTAAATGTTCCGTCACTTAAAGATCGATCGACACAACTCACCTTAGGAGCCCCCCCGTTTTCTATGGTGGTAAAAATCTGAAAAAACCATTACATGGTTAATGGACAAAGAAATGGTTGGTTCTTAATGGAAGGGGTGTTAAAAAACATTTTAGTTCTTTTACGAAACGAAACTTTAGGCTTTGAAAAGATTTAAACACATTTAATTCAAATACTGGGCTTCAAATAATTCAAATATATTGTGTATGGTAAAAGTATAAAAGCCCTATAAATTGTTTTAAAATATTATCATAATAGCAATTGTTTTAAAATATTATCATAATACTTTCATTCATTCTTATTGTGTTTACAGTGTTATTCGGAAAGAAAAATACTTATTTAGAAAACGTGAAAAAATTTTAACGTAGCGGGATTTGTACCCGCAAGAGGTTGAACGGTTATCAAGAGGCGCGGGAGGCGGATTCAATTTCTCTGTCATGTTGATGAAAACCTAGATAATTTAATGTTTTCATACAATTTTATTTTGCAGTAATAATGGGGTGGGAATGATGGGGTGTTAATTTAACAAAATAAAAATAAAATAATATATTGTAAAATAAAAATAAAAATAAAATAATATATTGTAAAATAAAAATAAAAATAAAATAATATATAATGTTGATTATTTCAGTATCTGATAGGTTGAATTATAGTTAACGTTCTTAAATAAAATAAAAAATGAACCTCAGTGATGACATCGATGTTTTGTTGTGTACAGATAGCCTCTGTGACTATCTTATCGAAACGTTGTAACAAGTCAACAATTAGAACTTTGACGAATTAAACTATCGTCAGAGGCTAAAGGCACATTGAGTCCCAGTTATCAAATATTTACTATAGTAGCTATATTAACTGTCTTTACCTTTGTAAATAATAACTTAATATGTAATATACAAATTATTATTATTATTTTTATTTTGTTTTTTCTGACACTTTCTGATTAACCAGAAAAAAATAAAATCTGTAAAAAATTGTCCTACAGTCAATGTATTAACTATTTAGTAATCTATCTACCAATATAGGCTTAACTTAATATTGTACATTGATAAACCTAAATTTAATACGAGCAGATGTGATGACACAAAAGAAAATGGCCTTTTTTAATCTACTTCTATTTTGAACTGGAAGAACTGGAAGAACTTCTATTTTGGTCGTATTATTGTGCGAAAATAGACAATAAAAATATATTTGTCTCTTATATTTAGATACATACTTACATGTATGTGATACGTCAACATATAATATATAGAGCCACAAGACAATAGATGATAACTTCACAATGTTCGTCGTCTCAGATAAGTTTCTTATTATTTTCAAAACTGCAGTTGTTTTCAAGAATTCAATATTAACAAAGAAAATAAAATTAGGTAAAATATGAATAAACTGAAGGACAATATATGACTCGCACAATGTGCCTTTTCTTTAAAAAACATATTATTGATGACTCTTACTTCTTTTAATTCATAAGATATTAACGGCATTACCAGCAGACTATGCAGACTTGATCGTATAAAATCAACTTTTACAAACATATAAATAACGTAACGAGAATCAGCACCTATCGAAAGCTTCTAAAGAATGAGAGATCTGAGATGTGTGTAAATTACCAAAAATTATAGAATAAACTACGAACGCCATAAAATAAGACAAAAAAATATGTTTTTTTTATTGTCAGTTTTTAATTTAAGCAATCATATTTTCTTATAATAAAAATATAGCTCATCAAATACAACATGTTTATTAGCTGTAAATGTAATATTATAGGTATTTTAGATATATAGGTTAAGATATATATACAGAGATAATTTTTATTTAAATAAAATGAACACATTGTTTAGATATAACACATATCTTAAAAAATATAAAAAGCTCCTCTTAAATTTGACAATCTGTTGTTACCGTAACCTTTGCTCTTTTATCGTTTAAGTCTCATATAGACCGCCAACTGGCAACGCAATTATCACTCCGCAGCCTCGTGACCTAAAAAAATATTTATTATAAAAATATTCATACTGATAATTATCGTTGCTGCTCAAAGCACCAGTCCCGCACAGCTCGCTCGACAACAGTAAAAAGAAGTCAATTTAATACGCTACCGGCAATCTATGTATATAATTTAGGTATTCTCTACAATACCTGGAACGTAAGTATAAAATACCTGGGGCAAAGTATAAAATAAATAATATTTCATAAAATACCTACACGTTTTAGGTATTCTATACATTGCCGAGGTAATAATATATTGAATACCGAATTATACAGATTGCCGGTAACATATAAAAAATATAATCACATAATAAATGAATCGATGAGATTAATATTGATATAATTAAACAGCTTGAAGAAATATCAATACATTTTGGAACAGTATTTTTTACGAAACTTTGATTTACATTAAGCTTTCTTTAAGACAATAGAGTATATCCTGATTTATTATTTTTAAAGTCTCTATTTTTGTGTACAAAGTAATATTATATTCATAGTAAAATTTTACTTTTAGTGGCATAAATTCCTTATAATAGGTATAGGAGGAAGATAAATATTATAATTAGATTACTTTAATATTATACTTCTTGAGGCGAAAGTTACTCCAGTTGTCTTATGCTACAAATATTTCATTAAATGTAAAAAATATTTCACTTGTCGTAAGGATTTCACATCGCTTAACAAATGTGCTTTTGTGTGACTAAAACATACGTTACTACAGTTGAAGTAACAGCTTAAGTTCAATTTTACAAGTATTATAAAGCTCTGGTGATGATACAGGTATTACATCCAGTTCAAAAATTCTAAAAGGAATGCAAAAATCATAAAATTACTTCATTTTCATTGATATTTATTTCACACAATACAGCATTTACTATATCCAACGGAACAAAGTTTTTCAATTGAACCTTTAAGTTTCTTGAATGATCTTGTTGGTGTAATAAAGTAGGTGTATTTAATAATAATATGCATTGTTATTAATAATAGCGCCAGTTATTAGTTTATTAGTTGACTTCTAGCATTTGATTGACAACAGAGCAAATTACTTTTTTTTAATACAATTACAACAAAACAAATACAATGTATAATACAAAGCTAATTGTTAATACTAACGAGTTATACTTTGAAATAATATCCCAAATATTTACGTAAATTATGTCCGATAATTGACCGATATTGAATTGTTTAGCTTTAACATGTTACATTCATTACCCTTATCTTTAATATAATTAAACTAATTCTTCGTTTTATTCTTTATCGTCTACTGATAACCTCTCATGATTTCGGATGTGACGCGTTTGATAAATAAAACAGTTATATATATATATTATTAAAGTAGTCTAACCTATTTTTAAGCATCCTTGAAATGAGATCAAAAATTAATATTTTTATTTATTAAATAGAAAAACAAATTGTTAGAAAAGGAAACCCCGAAAATGTACAACGTTTTAGACAAAAATAAAAAGATTTTATTGATGACACAAAACTAAAAGATGATAAATACCTTTGGTTAATGATAAACATATTTGGTTCGAAAACGTAAATATGCTAATATCTAACATAAAGTCTATGTACATTGAAAAATTAATTATAAAATGGGTCAAAATCAACTTCCATTCACAGAGCTTTCGTAACGAGGTCGCGGTATGAACAGCAGGATCTCTTATCAAACGGACGGGAAACTGTTATCAACTTGTCGTTAGATATATAATACAATTTTTGCAATAATTGCCGAAATAATGATATTGTAACTCCCACGATGCCATATATCACGCGTATTGTCATGACCCCAAGATTATTATTTTTTGAATTGAGTTCAAACCATCTAAATAAGTATGTATAATATTTATATTTCTTACTTATACATTAACCTATTTATTAGTTACAATTAATGGGGTCCGTTTATAGTTATTAATTTTATGTGGATATAATTCTCTCATCGTTTTTATTTAATTGGGTTTCCATTTTTAAAAAACCTATCAAAAAATATATGTGTTATATGTGTATAAGAAAAAAACCCATTACATAAATAATGAAATATTACAGTAAGCGATATTTTTATAGACTTGTTATTAAGTTACATTGTAAACAATACGTAGTGTGATTGTAGTTTATTCCGGGGTGAGTCGTCCTGTCAATAGTCGGTCGCAATTCATTAGTCGAGGTTTTATCGCCATGACGTAGAAACACAGAACATTGACCCAAGAGGAAGTATTCGTCTTCCTCAATTTTTAATATCGTTGATATACATTTTCAAACCTAGTATTTTATATATATAGATGATACAGTAACTATAGATGACATCAATAAAACATATAATCCTAGGAAAACTTTAAGTTTATTAGATACAGTTATTTAATAATAGTGTATGGCTTTTAGTTCCGCCACTAAATACGCAATGCCTCAAAAATTCGGCGAAAAATGGGGAATTCTTAACTCCTGGTTCCCTCTGCTCTGTGCGGGAAGCGTGAAACTGAAAAAAACTGTATAATTAACCTAGTCTTTACTTATAATCTTGTAGAAATTAAAATAAAATTTTTGATAATTTAAAAAGATATATTATTTAAAGTAATCTCTTTGAACTGATACAACGACTGAAAAGGTTGTAAGCTTTACCACAGTGAATAGTGAATGTAGAATGTTTGTCTCTAACTTATACAAATTGTATTTAGTGATTTAAACTGAAACTAACTAGGACTCAAAATATTAATAAATAAAAAAAGCATCATCGGGAGGACGAGAATTTATTGGTACCTATATTTTTATTATAATTAAAATATGATGATTTAAATATAAATATAGCTAATTTTTGCACCTAAGAATGTGTTCATTTCAGTTTAACTTACTTAAAACTATAATAATTGCATAGCAATGCGTTACTCATGGGTTGATTTTATGACTACGTACATTGCTCTGAAAATTATTGCTAACTTCCAGTAAAAGAAAATAGGTCAACAGTTTCAGTGCGGTAACAAAAGCCAGTTGAACGTACTGCCATAATCCTGATCTAACTTTAGCGTATACGAGTAGTCACTAACAGTACATAAAAAAAATAGATGATTTAATTATTGTTTTTATAAAGACTTAGGTAAAGTAAGCATTCGGTTCATATTTGATAATTTATATTATGTCTGTCTATGTTAAAAGTTTAAATGTTATTTCGGACTAGTGGGCCCCGCGCAGCTACGTTCGCTTCTTTCTTATTTACTATTATTTAAGTGTATTTAGGAGAAATTGGTTGGTTATTTTAGTATTTTTAACTATAGGTACTGTTATACACTTCATAAATCGTAATTAAAACCTTTTGGTATTTTATATGATTTTACTCACAAAAAATGTCGTATTAAATGGAAAATGTTTAAGTTTTTCATATTTATTTAGGTACGCGTGCAGGGCAAAAGCGGTTTCACCCACTTAAATTCCTTTCTCGTCAGAATTCCAGGATGAAAAGTGTTCTTTTATACTCTCCTCTATAGGAAAGTGAAAATCCCACAAAAATCGGTTCAGCTTTTCCAGAAATTTGCCCGGACAAACAGACAGACAAAAATTTAAAAATGCTAACACTTAAAAAATAGTTTTTTTTTAACGGATAAATAGCCACTTCAATTATATTTAGCTATATGTATATATTATGTATAGATTAAAATTGTCCACTATACTGAAAATATTTTTTGGTAAGACATTTTATTAATTTTGCATTGGACGCATTTAATTATTTCTTATAGTTTAATTGGACCACTACATCATCATTCTGCATCAGGTGTGGAAGTCTTCAAAATCCAAATATAGTTAATAGCTACACAAAAAATAAATTTCATTCAAATCGACTCAATTATTTAGAAGATGTACGTGAACACACACACAAACAGATAAACAGACAGACAAACAAAAAAAAATTAAAAGTCATTATAGCTTTATGTTCCATTCGTCATTTTAAGTCGCCCCTTTATTCGCAAATATATTCAATGTACATAAGAAGATAAAAAAACAATCAACTTTCATTTTAAGTGTTTAACACTCATTTGTCAAGTCTTTATATTATTAAATTAAGTGGTTTACTGTATGAAATAATTCTATAAATATTACTTATTATATAAAATTTAAACTATACTATATTTATTGTTCATTTATAAAGGTAATTTTATGATAAAGAAGTTACGACCGAGGTGTACTAGAAGAACGTTTACGATTTGTCGGGGTCACCAGATACCGGCAAAAAGCTCGTAAAACCCACAACGTTCCATTTTCTCAACTTCCAACATTATTAATTATATATTTTTTTTTATTATTTACAATTTTAAACTACTTACTAAGAAAAAATATGTATTAATATAACACAATCTATGTCATAGGTCTATAATTGTTTAATAATATAAAATATTTATAGCTTTATAAAAAGCTATAAACATTGCTATAAACTTAACATTTTCTTAATGCGTAAATAGAAACAAAAAATGAAGTATGTAAAAATGAAGCTAATAAGAGTACACGCGTACATTTGGTGCGGCCATTATCCAAGCCGCGGAGGTTTTGCAGGACGCGGGGTCGCAGGACGGACGCTGCGGGATGTGCGAATGGCCGTTATCGCTCGGGACACTGCAATGATTGTTTATCCAGCCCGTTCCTTGAATTGCAATAATGACTCATTCGTTCTATAATCGACGGCCGCTGTAATACCTATCGGTGGTGCCGTCATCTGTTGCTAACAATACTTTTCTGATTGTGATTACAATTACGAGAGGACAAAAAACAGATGGTTACGATGGTTAGAGTGGAAAAATAAAATTGTAGGTAGGTACTTCAATGTCTGGAAAGCCATACGTTTTTTAAAATGTTTTTTTTTATCTATTTGAAAGCTTTGAAAATGAGTCACATCTTGCAGTTTCTTTTAAACTAATTGTAGGTAGGTAGGTACTAAGAAGGCTAAAAAAAGGCTAAAAGAAAATGAATTTGAATAAAATAAAGTTATTAAAAAAGAACCGACGACCGTCAAAACTATAAATATTCACAAACTTTAACAAAAACTAAATTGTAGAAAATAACATTTTAATTATACGTATACTTCAGAACAGATTCACGCTGTATCCCGTACACGGCAATATAGATTTGAAAAACGGCTCTGATCACGTCAGAGGGACGTAAAAAAATACCTTATATAACAAAACCCAGCATGAGTGTGTTCATGCTATAGCAAAGTTCTACAGTAATCAGAATTTGTAGACGTTATGTTAAAGGAATATCAACCAAATATATAATATAAAAAAAATAAAAAAACAATCAGTAATATTTCCTATTTCATTAGATAAATAAATACAAATTTAAAAACTTAAAAACATGACTTAAATAAAACTAATAAGTGCAAAATTCAAAATCTCTACAATCGTATTATTATCTATGCTTATATTTTATTAGTCATGCCTGATTTATACTGATCAAGCACATTCTCTAAAATCAAATAGCTGCATCGTATTGCAAGACTTAGATACGCGAAGTAATAATTATATAATCCAGTATAGACTTTATGTCAATTCAAGAGAATAGTAAGAAAATGAACAGTGTATTAGGATTTCTATAAATGCAATAATTTTTAATACTAGGTATATATTGTAAGAAAAATATGTGTTTATATTAAGACTAACGGCCCGCCCGCGGCTTCTACGTTTCGTTACGTTACGGCAACTACGTTATTATTAATTTTTGTCTCCATGATTTTGAGACTCCTAGCATTTGTAGAAACGAAGTTTCATACAAATATTCAACCCTAAAAACAACCCCTTTGAAGTCGAATATTGCAAATTCCCGTCTTAGCGAGCACCTACGTCCTATAAATAACACCTATGCAAAATTTGACATTCCTAGCACATGTCGCTTCTGAGATTTCGTGATGAGTGAGTGACCTTTCGATTTTATATATTAAGATAAATAATTCTAAATCCTATTTTATAATTTTATGAACAATTTTGCTATGTGTCTGTTAATTGTTGAATATTATCAAAGTTTAAGTACACTTACATAGGTACATTCTTCACTTTGCACGTTTGCTGCTTTTTTAGAACTGGAGATTAATGTTGTTAGCCCTAATAATCGTTACTGTGACACTGGATGGGGAGGGTTTCATACAAAATGAGTGAAATATGTCCTAAATATGAAATATGCTTAAGTTGGTAAACTTTTATATTACACCTACAATCCTGAAATTGCTACGAGGGCCTCAGTAGGCGACTCCGACTCGAACTTAACAGGTTAGGTTTTTATTCTATAGGTCCAAGAGTAACAAATTTTACTGTGTTTTCGTAGGCTACCCTAACAATGTTAAATTATATGTTGCTATTGTTTTAATTAAGTGATCATTCCTCTTTATTATTATAGACACATAAATTTAGTTTGTGTAAAAGTCAAGCAAACAAGTATTTAAATTTATTACCACGATTTGCGCCATCAAGATCGAGTACATAATATAATTTACCATCATTTTGCATCTATTTAGTTATCTTTTAAGGTAATTTTAATACATCGCTACCATATGGCAGAGGCACTATTATATGGCAGAGAGAACCAAGTACTAAGATTTTTTGCCCGAATTTGATATATGCATTGCGATTTTGAGTGGCGGAAACGACGCCGCTCTTCGTATTTCGAGAGCGGGGAAATAAATCGTTGCCCCGGGTGGGATCGAACACACAACCATCGCGCTTAGTCTTTCGTTGTCCCACTGTTTTTTTTATAACTAAAACAACAACTACTATAAAAGTTCTGTCAATCTTAATGTCTATCTTATTACGTCAGAATAATAAAATGATATAACATTTTGATGGAAATTTATGATCCGTCCACGTTTAATAAGTTGCATACTGATGTAGGCCAATAATCGTTGGTACATAGTTTATATCAAATTGTCATTATGTAAATTTAGCAACTTATTTTCAGAAATAGAATAAATTAACATCATTTAAACATGTATTGTGTTCGGTACTTTTTTTCAATTTCGCCTACTTACAGTTGAAATTTTTTTTTTGCCACTCGAAACCGCAAACGTTAGCCGCCTGCTTGAAAATACATTATTACGAATATCTCTGAAATAGTTTTTACGTTAAAAATAATAGCCTTTTTTATGGTGAAGGATAGACCATTATCATTCTAAGCATTAAATAATCGTTAAATAATATGGTACCAATTAGGTAGCATTAAGAAAATAAATAAATTATATAAATTTGTGGTAATATAAAGTAAGAAGTACAATGATCTCATATTGATTGTGGCAAGTAACAGTTCTTGTTGATAAGGCACCTTTCCTTAAGTATTAAATACGTTTATATGTTCCTAATAGTAAAAAACCCAAAAAATCTCAGAAATATAAGATATTTCATTTTTGAATATATTCATGGATTTTCAATTTTTAAAAAATCTTTTATTCAAAACGTCAAACGTCAAATCTGCACGATGGTGTCGTACAGTCAACGAGTTGTGGCCGCCTTGAAGTTAGTACTGTAGATGGCTGATTATTTTCTTCCAGAGCGTGCACGAAAGTGTACAATATGCAAAAGTTCTATTTAAAATCTTGCCCATTTTGATCCGGGACCAGGGGCTCCAGGGGGAGCGTGGAATCCCCTCCTCACAGGCCATTACGGGCGGAATATCTCCTTATTTGTCCACTGGACAGAATTTCGTGGTGCGGTCTTCTGAGTTCGGGTGAGCTGGCTTTGGTCCCCTCGTCATCGTCGTCTTCTTCTTCGGTTGTAGTGATGTTGAGTAGTTCATTGGCAGATGACAGTCAGGCTAATTCTATGTCCCGGTTTGACACAATTTCACTGCTTTCATAGTCTTTTTCATCTATATCTACCCTCTTTTACACAAGTACGCTGACAATAGTATATACATAATGATACATTCTACATTCAGGTCGTGTGCAATCAGACTAGGTGTAACTGCGATGGGTTGCAAGGCGATCGCGGTGACCCGGGACCACCAGGAATACAAGGTCAACAGGGTGACTACGGCGAAGAAGGTCCTGAAGGTCATATTGGTTTACCCGGTGAATCTGGTGATTCAGGTCAACAAGGTGATTACGGGGACAAAGGAGAACGAGTATGTACCCTTAATAATAGAAGTATAACATAATTATAATGTAATTATTTTTATGTATGGCAATTGATTAATGAGCAACTGAATTTTAGGGTTTAGTTGGACCTTATGGAAGAAGGGGTGATACTGGACCTCAGGTAAGACTGAAATAATTTAAAATTCGTAATTTTATATAAATAATTAGGTTGCCGATTTGCTAGCTCACTGGTGGAAGCCAATAATTATGATCTTGGTATCACATACCCAACTCTAAAATCAAAGAGAAAGTCCTAAAATTTGAAAAAGTCCTAAGATTTAAATGAGTGCACTCTTTAATTTATTAAATTTTATAAGTTATACTTCCCGTTGACCTACAATTATGAAATTGGTGAACCCTCGGTGGGAGAGACCGACTCGCATTCGACCCTTTTCTTTAAAAAATGCAACTATCTCCTGAAATGGTCTATGATATCATGAAATTACTTTACTTTACTTTTACGACTTTACTAATTATCAGTAAGATACATAATTATAATATTACTAAAGATTCGATTTTAATTGATTTAGGGACCATATGGCCTAGAAGGTGTAGTAGGTTTTGCCGGTTTAGATGGATGTAGTGGTATCGATGGCGTTATGGGGCCTCCTGGACTTCAAGGATATCCCGGTGATAGAGGAGTTCCAGGACCTTTCGGAGAGAAAGGATTACAAGGTTTAGCTGGTGAAGGTGGTGTAAACTCCAGAGGGGCCAAAGGAGAGCAAGGAGACTATGGACGTCATGGATCCGCTGGACCAGCGGGACCAATAGGCTGGAGAGGAGACAGTGGGCTTCCAGGATTAGAAGGTGATCAGGTAGGAAAAGATAGCCTTTGAAACTAAACATTTTAATTAAATATATATATATATATTAATAATCGTATTATAAAAAAATAGGGTCCTTTTGGATATAAAGGAGAAATAGGCTACAGAGGAGAACCTGGTGATGATGTTGTTGGCTCACCTGGGGAAAAAGGAGACCAAGGTGAAATCGGTGAACCCGGAAGACCTGCTCAAGTGATATTTGTAGATCAAGTTCAACAGAATGTTACTATTTTAGCAAAAGGAAATAGAGGTGAAAAAGGATTACGGGGATCACAAGGAGTCAAAGGAATTAAGGGAGACCTTGGTTCAACAGGTCATCCGGTAAATATATAATTTATTTGTTAAATATATTTTTATCATATGATAAAAACCGTTCTGATAGATTTTTATGTATATTAGTAAATACCTGGTATTTTATAGACTTTTTATATACATAATTATATTGTTTACTGTAGTACTATGTATATTTAATATATTTATCTTTTTTCTTAAAATATCTTTTCTTTTTTCTCAAAGGGTCCAAACGGTCTTAATGGCCCTCAAGGGTTTAAAGGTGATCAAGGTGAAGAAGGACCAAGAGGTAAACCTGGTCATCGTGGTCCCGAAGGACCTCCTGGTAGCAAAGGAGATAAAGGCTGGCCAGGATATGCTGGTCCAGATGGCGAGGATGGTCTACCAGGACCTCAAGGAGAAGATGGAAGAGCTGGAATGCCTGGTGAACAAGGATATATGGGGGAACCTGGAATATATGACGAAAGCTTAAATGAACCACTTCTTCCAGGTTCCATGGGTCCTCAAGGGCCCGTCGGCATGCAGGGCCCAATGGGACCAAGAGGTGCAGATGGGTCAATTGGCACACCCGGTATAATGGGTCCCCTGGGTCTGCCAGGAGTCAAAGGTCTTCCAGGGAGATCTGGACCGCCAGGAATTTCACCTAAAGGTGAACCAGGAGGTGATGGATTTAAAGGCTTACCTGGGCTTCGTGGGTTGACGGGAAATCCAGGTCGACTTGGAATAATAGGGCCAAAAGGCTTTAAAGGAGCAACTGTAATAGGTCCCGATGGTGAAGAAGGTATGCCTGGTTCAGATGGCATACCTGGTTTACGAGGTGACAGAGGAGACTTCGGATTTATGGGACCGCCTGGGTTTCCCGGCCGTGGTGTAACTGGTGCTGGTCCACCAGGTGAAGATGGTCCTCCTGGACGACCTGGAGTAACAGGTGATGTAGGAGTATCAGGTCGTCCAGGTTTACCAGGTTATAAAGGAGAACGAGGCGACAACTGTCCGTTTTGTCCTTCAGGTAATTATTTTGATTTAAAAAAATTATAAGATATTTTTATATTTAAAAGTACAGTACTTGTATTACATTGAATTAATTAAAAATAATTTCATTTTGTATCATTTTTATTTATGTTTAGGTTTGCCTGGAGCAAAAGGGCAACGAGGAGATGATGGTTATCCCGGCTTAAAAGGTTATCCGGGATATGAAGGATTGCCTGGACAGCGCGGTCGCAAAGGACAAGCTGGCTCCCCAGGTTTTAACGGACCACCTGGTCCAAAAGGAAATAAGGGTCAAGCAGGAATGGCAGGTCCTCAAGGTCCAAAAGGACACAAGGGTCGGCTCAAACAACCACCGATGGCATTGATAATAGCGGATCCTGGACCACGTGGTGAGCCAGGTAAGCATAAATATCAATTAAAAGTAATATAAGTATACATTTTAATATTAAAAGACTTAAAATAAATATTTGTATCATAATATTCTTAGGTTTTATGGGTAGCCCTGGCTTGCGCGGTGATCCTGGTTGGCCTGGACGTCCTGGAATGTATGGGTTGAAAGGTTTAAAAGGTTTAATAGGTGACGAAGGATATCCCGGTAGGCCTGGCTTTAACGGTACCCGAGGTAGAGACGGGGTGCCTGGCTGGCCAGGTGCCAATGCTGACATACCAATATCATTTCTCTTCGGACAAAAGGGTGAAAAAGGAGTAAAGTAAGTATTATTCTATATGAAATTATCTATATTGTTAAATATGCAAATATTTTAAAGCATGTTTTGAGACTGTCGTGGAGCAATGGCCTAAGTGTGTAACAGTGTTGATGTGTGGATTGTGGGTCTAATTCCTTGACCCTTTCTTTCCTCTCTTTTAGAAAAGAGTAGTCTTTTCAAGATACAGCGTGAAGCTAAAAAAAAGAAAAAAATAAATATCGTGTTTTAACACAGTGCACTCGTATAATTACTATTTAAATTAAATTACTTTCAAAAAAAATATTATTCATAACATTACTAATTAGAAGACTTCTTGTTGGTATTAATTTTCGTTATTTATATATTTATTATAACTAATTGCTGAAATAAACTGGACGTCACAAAATCAGGATGCCTCTTTATTTTGATCACTGTCACTTAGAGCAACTTTGTTGGATTAATCATTATATGTTTTCTAAGAAGTAAAATTAAACTATCGATTGCTTACATGTTGTCTTTTATAGAGGAGAACGTGGTGAACCTGGAAATGATGGATTAAAAGGTGATGCTGGAGATTCATTAGATTTCGATATTAACGCGACGGGTGATAAAGGTGAAATGGGACCACTTGGAAATCGAGGTATATTATAAAAAAAAATTTTTTTTTCTGAACTAGTGCTACCTGTAAATGCTATCTGCCAAATTTTAGGTCAACCGGAAGTACCCCATGAATTTACATAACCTTTTTTTATATATGTTATTGTATAAATATGTTTGTTAGCTGGCCAGTGGCCACAAATCTGAGTATATGGTTTGAATTTCAACTCTATGTCTCCAAGCGTTCCTGTGATAAAAGGTCTTGACAGACAGACAGACAGACAGACGGACAACAGGCTGATCTTATAAGGGTTCCTTTTTTAAAAAAAGTACGGAGCCCTAAAAATATACTTGTGACGTGCTAAAACTGACAAAGGTGTTAAAACCCACAATATCAAAGTCCTTGTCGCTTGCGCGACAAATTTGGGTGTAGATAAAAAAAAATGTCCAATTGTGTAACACGACCATTGCAGGCTGTGTCGTTTACATAATTGTACTTACACAAAATAACGTTACATGCAAACCGTCAAAAAAATATATTTTACTATAGTAAACCTATACATATTATCCACTGTGTAATCAACACACACCATAAAATAATTAGTTACTCCATGTTAGCATTTTTGGTTGATGCATAAATTATAGAGTAAAAATATTAATAAAATACTAAACAATATAATAGTAGATACATACTATTATAACGCGCTGAAGGGATTTCAATAAACTATGTACTGATACATAATAATTATATTATATTACTTTTCTTAATTAAATATTATTTTCTTGTATAATTACTTCATTTATTCTTAAATAATTACTCTAGAATGCGGGACCGTGACAATCTATATACTTACATATTATATTCATGTTGACTGCATAGGTCCATTTTATAAGAATACTTAAATACGTATCTTTTGTAGTACAATAATCATCATTATCTATATTTTGAGCTAACCTATTATTATACACAATTACGTTAACTACTTATGCAATGATTATTCATTAGGTTTACCGGGAAAGAAAGGAAGCGCCGGTGAAATGGGTTACGATGGATTCCAAGGGATGCGAGGGGATATTGGTGACGTGGGCTTGTCGACGGCAGGCCCTATAGGAGCGCGAGGATTCCCTGGCGATAAAGGAGAAACTGGCCCTTATGGAGAACCAGGAAGTATAGGAGTTCGAGGACTTCCAGGAATTTCTGCTGGAAAAGGATTTAAAGGGTCGCGAGGAGATGTTGGCTTATCCATAGTAGAAGGTGAAAGAGGAATTGATGGAATAAAAGGAGAAATTGGGGATGACGGTGAGCCGGGATATCCTGGATCACCAGGTCGTTTCGGTATAATGGGTCCTAAAGGGGAAGCTGGTAATCCTGGAGATGTTGGCCCAGTGGGACCAACTGGTCCACAAGTAAGTTTTAATTGCTGGATCATATTTAATTGAAATATTACTCAATTATATTTACACATTTTTTGCAATTAATATTTTATTACCTACTCTTAAGGGTAGGCACTAAAATAAGTGTTAAATAAAAAATAGCTAATAAAAAATACTCTCTTTAAAGTAGAAGTAGAGTATAATCATAGTAGTAGCTTTATATACTACAATACCTGTGAATACTGCAATAGAAAAAAAAAATTGTTCAATATACATAAATATATATTTTGTTATTTTAAGGGAAGAAAAGGATTATCGGGGATCCCAATACAAGGGGCTCGTGGAGTTTCTGGACAGCCTGGAAGATCAGGTTTTCCCGGACCAATAGGTGAACCAGGTTTGCAAGGATATAACGGCTTCCAAGGTGATGTAGGACAAAAAGGAATGAAAGGAGAAGCAGGGATACCAGGAAAAAGAGGCTACATTGGAGATAAAGGTTATACCGGCGTAACAGGTTTTCCGGGCTTAATGGGAAGACCTGGTAAAGTTGGAGAAGTAGGCGATCAAGGAGAAGTAGGAAGTGCTGGATTTAGAGGTATACCTGGGAAAGTAGGAGCTACAGGAATTATAGGCCAAAAAGGTATACGTGGTGATATTGGTATACCAGGGGAAAGTGGTTTGGACGGTTTGCCTGGATTGAAAGGCGAAATGGGAGATTCTGGCCCCATGGGAGTTCAGGGATTACCGGGTGATAATGCAATTAAAGGTATAAGAGGTGACGAGGGAGATCGTGGTTTTGATGGAAGAGATGGAAGACCTGGATTAATCGGAATCAAAGGTCTTAAAGGAGATGAAGGAGATCGTGGTATAGACATAAGTGGCACAGACGGTCTTAAAGGTGAACTAGGAGATCAAGGAATCATTGGGTTTTCTGGAATTAAAGGAGCTAAAGGCCAAAGTGGTGACTATGGTTATGAAGGATTTGTTGGGCAAATTGGAGACAAAGGAGTCCCTGGTCAACCTGGACGCCGTGGTATTCCTGGACGCTATGGGATTAAAGGTTCTTTAGGACTAAATGGAATTCCTGGAAAACCTGGACTTATTGGTGACGTTGGAATTTACGGTGAATCTGGTAAAATAGGTGCGCCAGGTAGGCCTGGTGATTCTGGAATGCCTGGTTTACAAGGCATTAGAGGCGATAAAGGTTCAAAAGGAAAACTAGGTGAAATTGGCCCTAGTTCTTATTTACCAGCAACTAAAGGTGACATTGGTGATATAGGTATGGAGGGGTTACCCGGACTACCAGGTGACTACGGTGATATTGGAATTAATGGATTAAAAGGTGCCAAAGGAGAATTGGGTGATATTGGTTTTCAAGGAGATTATGGAGACGATGGACTAGAAGGACCAAAAGGTATGAGTGGGAACGTAGGTCCTCCTGGTCCACCAGGTCTTGATGGAATGTTTGCAAAACAAGGTGTAGCTGGAGAACATGGCATTGACGGTCTCCCAGGTTGGCCAGGGCCCATGGGTCAAAAAGGTGCACCTGGTCATTATGGAAACGATGGTCCTAAAGGAGCTCCGGGACAACCAGGACTAACATTCCAAGGTGCAAAAGGCTTAAAAGGAGACGACGGCTACGCGGGTCGGCGTGGTAATATGGGGATTCCAGGCGCTCGTGGAATGGAAGGCGCTCCTGGTTTTCCGGGACCTAGAGGTGAAACTGGAGAACCCGGTATGGCTATAAGCCCGCCTGGGCAACCTGGTGACCAAGGTTTGCCAGGATTTTATGGCTTAAAAGGTCTTAAAGGTCATACTGGTGAACCTGGCTTAAATGGCTATACAGGTAATTTAGGAGAAAAAGGTATGAAAGGAACAAGAGGCGACGATGGTGAAGAAGGTTTGATAGGATACCCAGGATTAAAAGGAGTAAAAGGTGATAATGGTGACAGTATTTCATTTGCTGATATTCCTATTGGAGAACGAGGAGATATTGGCCCGGTCGGATTTAGCGGTCTAGATGGTCGTCCTGGCGAACCTGGTGATTTTGGGCCGAATGGAATACCTGGATTTAAAGGTGCCATTGGTGATATAGGCGATATAGGATTGGCTGGCTTTCAAGGACCGCGTGGACAAATTGGATTCCCAGGTATAAAAGGCACAATCGGTTTGGATGGTGCACGGGGTGGACCAGGACTTTCTGGATTGCCTGCACCACCACCTCCAATTCCAAAGTCAAGGGGCTTTTACTTCACCGTACATTCACAAACGAGAATGGTTCCTCAATGCCCATCTGGAACAACACCACTATGGGATGGATTTTCACTAATTCATATAGTTGCAAATGCAAAAGCACATGGTCAAGACTTAGGTAAGCATTATAATAACAAGTCTATATAAACAAGTCTCTTCTATACATTAAAAATATTTAAAATAAAATTTAAACTTAAAATAACATTTTTCGATATATATTGCAATATACATATATTGCAATGTATATCGAAAGTTATACTTTATGTATCTAGTATATAACGGGGTACGCAGACGATACGCAGTGTTAAGGCACCGCGTTTCCCACTTTCAATTCCTCGAGTGGGACTCCTACCCACAAACATTGCGATAACAGCCAGACGCTGTGCAGTTGTGCAACAATAGTCTAAAAAACATTATTATATTCTGGAAAGATCTCTCAATATAAAGTACCATAGTTTAGGTTGTCTATAGAAAACATTAAAAAAACAAATACTTGTCTTAATGTTGATTGGTTTCACTTGATTTTACATTCGTATTTACATTCGTACAAGGGCTTTATATTTTTTTCAATATCGTGCATATTTATAAAATTATAAAGCCCTATTCCGTAACTAAAAAATTAACAAATCCTAGACCAACTGAAATATGAAATGAAAT
>DWNA01000143.1:0-37080 GCA_018249835.1 Heliconius besckei | reverse complement strand
CGGCAAACTTTAGGTATTTTTTCTAATATTAAGAATTTCCTTTAGTTACTTTTACTTCTTTTCTTTGTTCATTTCGGTTACTCAGATATTTTTTCTAATAATAAATCTCCACTTATTATTATTTTTTAACTTATTTTAATTATTTAGGCTTATATTTTCGCGGGCGTAGCGGCGTGCGGGCCCACTAGTTCAAATATAAAAGCACATTACACTTAGAGTTAGGTGGCACTGCTAATATTGCTCCTAGGTGACTTTAAAGAGTATATATATTATATGTATTAATGTCAATATATTTTTAGTTCATATATGTTATAAGATTACTTAGTACGACCTTAGTACGTACAACCATGGCGGTTGAAGGAAGTGTGGAATTCCACAATTCAAGTTACATTCTACACATATAATAAAAATGGATAATATTTGAAATGTTAAATGTTGTTGTTTGTAAATGTCCTCACCATATATCAATGACCTTAGAATTATATATCCACCAAAAAATAGTCTGGCGGTAAGGACCGAGCGAGAAGAGAGAAAAGAACTCGCTCAGTTCTAGGGAGCGGAATGTTCAAAGAATGGACGGAAATCAAAACCGCCGTAGATTTAATTCATTTGGCTAGAGACGGAACTAAGTATGCGAAGTTGACTGCCAACCTTCACTAGTCGGAGAGGCACATTAAGAAGAAGAAGGGAGCGGAGCGAAGTTATTTCAAAATACAAAATTATCTCTATAATTAACTCTTTATTGGTGGAAATGTAAACCTATTTTATATGTAGATGGACTCCGTTCCGCCTAAACAATTATATTTCGCGCTAGAAATCGGGCTTTACTTCGATTCCTCCATATTTTTGTAAGGAAATTAGACTTTTTCTATATTTGAAAAAGTATTTAATACTTACAGGCTCACATTTGTTAGCCTGCTGCTGCTATATATTGAAAGTCCTCATTTTAGTTTCAGTAAAGAATAGACGCAGTCGACACCAGATAGATTTTTAGTATATTTTTTACTAATCGGACGTGAGACTCTCCGTGAACACTCCAAATTTAACTACTTCCTTACGTAATGTTTGATGATTGCAAGATTGAGTAGTAGAAAGAGTAGTAGAGTTTGATACTTGTTTTAGAAATCTGAGTATCAGAAAGGATAGTTCTTTGACATAGGTTCCTCAAAGAGCGGATTTAAGCCGAAAACCTTTTGCTGCTATTGGAAGGGTAAAGATGATAATAAAAATAAATAATTAGATATTTCTCTTTTTCCCATTTTGGATTATGTAGATTCCTGTTACCTAAATGTGTGACTGTAACGTGACGGTTGTGGGTTCAACCCCCACTCGAGGAAATGAAATATTTATCTAAATTTATTTTTCCATTTCTTCGTTTTGGTTTTGAGGCAAAGCGCGGTATTGAGTTCGCCACTCAACACGCAATGCCTCCAAAAATTCGGAGGAAAGTGGGGAACGGAGTCTTAAAGCAATTGACCAGCATCCGTTGTTTAGCAGCTAGCTTTTCCATCATGGTTTGCCATTGTTGATAGACGTCGGCCGTACTCGTCTGGCCAGGTCTAACTAGAGTAATTGTTTTTGGGTGAATATTCCCTTAGTGCAGAATTTGGGTGGCTTCCCAGGGTCCAGCCATTGCGATGAGCACTTCCGATTGTCGTAGATGAAATAACTTTTCATCACAGGTAATGATTCGATATAAAAACCCCTCATTACTGTGCCCGTTAAGTAATGTACCACAGCAGTCGACGTGCGTTGATGGTTTCCTTAACTCAATTCTTTCAAGCTTTTTAATCGTACTAATTTACTTCAAGTAAGGATTAAAAGTTTTATTACTTAAAACGTTGGAACCAAAAACATACTGTGTTTTCTTATGCGACACGATCGCCATACATATCATTAAGCCTACAAGCCGTTTCCGCAACATTGGTGCGAAGATGGAACTCATACTCGTAAAAAAAACCCGATATTTCAAGTTTCAAATTTGTTAACTGAGTGACGCAAACAGAAAAAAACACAGAAGGACAAAACAAATTAATGATGGTTAATGAAACACAAAAACATGTGAAAATTGCTGTATAAATTGGAATTTGAAATTCCTAACCAAAGAGGAGAAGTTTGTGATTAAAGTGGACAGTACGACATAATGCCAATTTTATATGTAAAGACCTAATACTTACCTTCCTCTTCAAAAAATAAATGTATGTGTCCGGAGCGCCATAACCAAGGAGTAAAACAAAAAAAGTACTAAATGTGCTGATAAACCCCTGTTGATGTGACATGTCAGGAAAATAATAATAAATAATCTCCCACCACTATATTGAAATCCACATTTAGTGCTTTCCCAGGCTTGAATAATTATATTTGTCCCTGGCCGGCTGCAGGACTCCACCTGAACACCTTCCAATGGATATCCTAACCCTTAAATTAGCGCTTATCCTTATTTAGTTATATCATTTGATACAACGCCGACAGACTGTAAAAGAGCAAAGCTACTTTTATTTAGCTACTTTACTTTTTATTTTCGTCTCGTGGAAATCTCAGTCACGGTCCTCCCTTTCTCCCATCCCTTTGTCCTTGTCATAGTCCTTTTTAAGAACATACATTCATGTATAGCTTAAATTTTTATAAACTTTATTCTTCGCTCAGTTTCGTTGCAAAAAGTTATTTATCTATATATATAAAATCGAAAGGTCACTCACTCATCACGAAATCTCAGAAACTACATGTGCCGGGAACCTAAAATTTAGCATAGGAGTTATTTATAGGACGTAGGTGCTCGCTAAGACGGGAATTTGCAATATTCGACTTCTAAGGGGTTGTTTTTGGGGTCGAAAGTTTGTATGAAACTTCGTTACTACAAATGCTAGGAGTCTCAAATTATGCATAGACGTCACTAGGACGTAGTCATGGAGACAGAAATTAATAATAACATAGTTCACGCGGGTGAAACCGCGAGCGGGCCGCTAGTATAAAATTAGGTAACTTAGTATAACATTATTATTACCAAGAAAGGAATAGTGTTATGACTTGATCGTCTATAATTTTGTGAATATGCCTGTTACGTACATGGAATGTTTTTTATCGTTAAATGTACCGTTCGTATAATATAAAATTCTGGAGGTCGTTGGGTCGCAGTGGCTTAAGTGTGTGACTGGAAATGCGATGGTTGTGGGTTGGATTTCCACTCGAGAAAATGAAATATTTAATATTTCTATATTATCGCTCTGGTAACAATGTAAAGCGCGACGTTGAGTTCCACAACCCAGATTAGATGGAAAGTGGGAAACGGAATGTATTAGTTCATAGTAACATTAGTTTCCGTCTGCCTCCTTGAACTGCGTGAAGTTAATAAGAAGTAATTAGGTACTAAAGATTATTATTTAGGAGGAAATAAAAAAAGGATATATTACAATTATTTTCTTCGCTCTGGTGTCAAGGCGAAAGCGCGGCTTTGAGTTCTGCCACTCAACACGTAATGCCTTGAGAATTCAGCAGAAAGTGGGGAACGGAGTGTCTTGTACTAGGTTCCCTCTGCCTACCCTGCGGTAAGGTTTATTACTAAGTTAATAATTTTATCGAAATAGAGTTAAAGTTAGGTTTTCATTATATAGGTACAGGTACATTTAATGATTTCCATCAGAAGGCTGACGCGTCGCGATCTCCGTCGCTCAAATACACGCGCTATCAAAAATGCGATCATGCGGAATCGGGGATCGAAAGCTTTCGCTCGAAATTTAGGAAGGCCTCATATCACGAAACTCAAAAAAGAGGATGGTAGAATCGTTACCTCTGTGTTTGAGATACTCGATGAAGTTGAGCGTTATTACGAGCAATTGTATTCGTCGAAATCAGGGAAACCCAGCAAACCTAGAGCTAGTGACCAGCGCGCTCCTCTAACGCGCCATTACACCGAAGAGCTCCCTGAAGTTGACCTCGGTGAGATTAGGACGGCTTTGGAACAACTCAAAAACAACAAAGCTCCGGGCGAAGACGGAATTACTACAGAACTCCTTAAAACAGGTGGCACCCCAGTCCTGAAAGTGCTGACAAGCCTCTTTAATTCCGTCATCCATCATGGTAAAACCCCGGAAACGTGGAGCAAGAGCGACGTGGTACTGTTCTTCAAAAAGGGAGACCGAACTCTCTTGAAGAACTATAGACCGATCTCACTCTTGAGCCACGTATACAAGCTGTTGTCCAGAGTTCTGACGAATCGTCTCGCCAGCAGATTTGACGAGTTCCAGTCGCCAGAGCAAGCCGGGTTTCGATCAGGCTACAGCACTGTAGACCACATCCATACTGTTCGACAGATAGTACAAAAAACTCAGGAGTACAATCGACCGCTGTGTATGGCTTTCGTGGACAGCCTTTGATTCTATCGAAAACTGGGTGGTTCTGGACGCACTGCAGCGATGCTATATCGATTGGAGGTACATCGAGGTGCTGCGAAATTTATATACGTCTGCTACATTGACTCCAGAAGAGTAAAACCAAGGCGATCCAACTGCGCAGAGGTGTAAGGCAGGGTGATGTTATATCCCCGGAACTGTTTAACAACGCATTGGAAGACGTCTTCAAAACCCTGGATTGGACCGGCTTTGGAGTCAATGTAAACGGCGAGTACATCACGCACCTCAGATTCGCCGACGATATCGTAATCGTAGCAGAGTCGCTGGAACAGCTAACCGAGATGCTGCAGAGCCTAGATGGATCTTCGCGGCGTGTCGGTCTCGGTATGAACTTGAGCAAGACAAGAGTCAACGAGCATGTCATACCGGGACCGATATACGTGGACGGCACTCCTCTTGAAGTTGTTCGGGAGTATATATACCTAGGGCAAACTATTCAGCTTGGTATAAACAACTTTGAGAAAGAGGCTGATCGAACAATCCAGCTGGGTTGGGCAGCGTTTGGCAAGCTACGTCATATCTTTTCGTCGTCTATTCCGCGATGTCTAAAGACAAAAGTCTTTAACCAATGCGTTTTGCTAATAGTCGGTCTAGTCTACAAGTTCCAAGTCGCCCAACGTGCTATGGAGCGAGCTATGCTCGGAGTCTCTTTGAAAGATAAAATCAGAAATGAGGTTATCCGAAAAAGAACCGGAGTTACCGACATCGCTCGCAGAATTAGTACGTTGAAATGGCAATGGGCTGGACACATCTGTCGAAGAACTGATGGCCATTGGAGCAGACGAGTCCTTGAGTGGAGACCGCGGATCGGCAAGCGTAGCGTAGGGCGCCCTCCAGCTCGATGGACCGACGACCTGAAGAAGGTTGCTGGCTTCGACTGGATGCGGAAGGCGGAGGATCGAGAACTTTGGCGCACCCTGGGAGAACCCTATGTCCAGCAGTGGGCCCGAAAAGGCTGATTTGATTGATTGATTGACATTTAATGGAGAAAAAAAATTCAATTTTTGCATCGACTTTACCCTAAACATCAGCTTTTTTTATATTTTTAGTTTTTAAATCATAATTTATTGTAAATTAAATTCTGGAGTGGGGTTCTAAACTGTTCTGGGGTAGGCACAGCCCACCCGGCTTCCCTCATTCCTATGCCTATGGCTATCACATCTAGTCAACGCTACAGTTTTATTGGTTTGTTTTTGCTTTATTTACGTCTATGACTGAAATCTAAAAGAATGAAGATCCAATAAATATATATTTTTATTCAATCACCATTCGGATATGATCCGTCCGTTAAACTATTATACTTGAAGAGAGTAGATTAACGCAAAGATTAGAAAATTTCACCTATATTGTGAAATATTGCTAACATTAAAATTCGATCCCATGGCAACCATCTAGGGTTGGTGGTCGCACCCCCTGGATACATATCTATTGCGTGCATAGGTTACTGCAGCAACGCGCATGCTTTGTACTTAGGTTGCCTGGACAGCGCCCACGAGCAGGGCAGCTGGTTATGACTTATTGATTTTCGCCACCCGTTTCTACCTGAGGACATTTAAATGCTAAAGTTTTTTTTTTATCTACGTAAAAGTGAACTTTTTTAAAAACTATAATGTTTTGGTTTATTATGCTTGACAGGCATGAGTAATAAGTATTATTAATAGTACTCATTTTTTTATTGGTTGCCCTTAACTTCTGTTGCGTGGGCTTTATTACTTTACCATAATTAATGTTGGCCATAATTGGGACCATAATTTCCAATAAAATAATAACCTGGAATCACACTGAGGTTGTTATTATATTATTTATATGATATGTTACCGACAATATATACGTAATTTCGTGGCGGTGTATAAGTTTTCATTTATTATATTTTTTTCAAGCAATCATTTCTAAAATCAAATAATTTTAATATCTTATCAAAATCTATAAGAAATATATAAATTTCTTTACAGACTTACTTTACTATTATAGTTTATTCGGCCGTACCTACGCTTAGTCTAACACGTTAATTTTACGTTTTCTTCTGTGCTCTACAGCAATCCTTTTACGTTTATAAAATCTATATTTCCTTTTACATTTAAATAATGTGGCCGTTGTGGCGCAATGGTTATAAACACAATTCGTATTGGTTCGATTCCCACACAGGGGAATTAATATTTCAAAGTGTGATGTTGATTTCCGCCGAATAGTTGGGAACAGTATTTTAAGTCTTAACACTAGGTTCCATATAAATGGGAAATAACAGCCAAGTTCAATGTTGAGTAAAAATAATGATATCATTATTATTTTTGTTCCTAATCCTTAAAAAGTATATCGCGAATTCATTTTTGAGACATTTCGTGTTGAGTTGAACTTAATGGCCTCGGCGCGCTTTGCCTTGTTACCAAAGCAGGAAAATGAAAGTAATTCATTCCCCTGAACGGACCTGAACCGTCAAGCGCCACGTTTACACTCAAACTATTATCATTTTCCAAGTACTTATAATAATTTTAGGTATAATTAGGAAAAACAATATTAGTCGAACTCTTACAAGTAAATAAAAATAAATTAGGCCTTACTGGCGTAGTGGCGCAAGCGTGTGACTGCAATAACACTGTTGGCCTTTAACAAGACTGTTTCTTTAATCTGAGGAACCATTTTAAATCGAGTGTGTTGAACAGCCCCCCAAATGGGGATGGAACCCGCGATCTAACCTTCCGAACACATAAGCCATCGTGGTCACCGTGACTATAAGCCGATGAATAGTCTAGCGTGATGGCTTGTAATACAGGTTTATTAGATTACTATTACTAGTGGGGCCGGACGCGGCTACGCCCGCTTGAACTATACGATTATTTATTAAATATATTTATAAAATTATTTTCGGTTTTCAATAGAATTTGTAAGAAAAATAATAATTAAAATAAATTAAAAAAGAATAATAAGTGGAGATTTATTATTAGAAAAAATATCTGAGTAAACGAAATGAAGAAACAAAATAAGTAAAAGTAACTAAAGGAAATTCTTAATATTAGAAAAAGTACCTAAAGTTTGCCGTGCGCGCGTACTAAACATTTTTCTATATTAAATAATTATTAATTTTTGCGAACAATATTAAATACAATCCCAAATGATGAAAATTACGATATTTTAAGTGTATAACATCAGTATAGATAACCGAACTGAGATAAATTAATTATAAGCAGCAAATAATTAAATACAAATTAACAGTAATTCAAAAATATATAAAAATTTAGAAAACCATCAAAGTCATTTGCCCATTCGCGTCGGTCACACTATGCCGCCCGAAGGCTAGGTCATTTCGAATCAGTGACATCTTAATTATTTATTACAATGTTATACAGTAAACTATTATATTTATTTTCATAAGGATGAATATCCAACTATTCTTTAGTTGTTGTATATCATCTATTTTTTGTTAATGTATACAAATCTATATCGATAGTATATATCAACGCGGACTTTTTTAAACAATATTTAAGGGACAATATTTTTGTAGAATATTGTTTTTGTGTCTCATAAGGTTGAGTCGGCGCCCGCCATGTACGCGTTAAGCAAACTCATTTTGGGTGACGTTTTCTAACAACAAACTTTGCAAGCCGTTGCTTAGCAACGACGGCTGTTATTAACATGGCGGAATAAATTGCATGTAAAATTAATTATTTTAATATATTGGTATATATCGAAAATATTACAAATATGAGAAAAAAAGTATCCTATGTTCATCCCGAGACCCTCAAGTATCTCTATATGAGTATTTTATCACAATTAAATTAGCGGTTTAGCCCTGATTGCGTAAAAGACAGACAGACAGAGTTACTTTCGAATTTATAATATAGGTATGGATATCTTAACAAATAATAATTATTAATTTTATGTTAGTATTTTAAACAAGATGGCGTCGAAAAGACGATAGCTTTGCCCGGGCTCGCAATTTGCGCATGTCTAACATCTAGGTGACCTAGGGTGCTAGGGGGGGCTATGAGGGAGATAGTAGCCGATGCAGTTATTGATTTTATGGCGTGATATTCCCATATTTAGGCGTGGCAAGGACTTTGGAAGGACATTGAATATTATGACGCAATAACCAGTTCCGTATTTTATATAAAAAAATAAAAATCAAAATGATATTTGCATTCACAATTTGTAAGGAATCTTATGATTCCTAAATTAATCATTTTTTATATTTTATTATTATGAATAGTTAATAAATTTAACAACTCTTTTGCCTTACATGATTTGACAAGTTAAAATGTAAAATAATAATAGCGAAAATTCTATAAATGAATTAGTATTATTTAAAAACCTACGAATCCAATATAAAGTATTGAAAAACATATTACGCAGCATATACAGTTACGTTAATATTAACGTTAAAATAATTACAACAGCTTTGTTACAACTGTAAGTAAATAAATAAATAAATATTGAAAATAAATCTGTATATCACTTCTACCTTAGTGGAGACTTTTACATAGAAAGTATTAAGACTATTCTACTTTCCGCTCATCTAAAGAAATTGAGTAATAAGTGAAAAAATGTGAAGCTTTGTGTAACTATACCGGAAAGACAAATATATTTTCTTATGCCAACATTTTATCAATTGGTTTAGTAGTCTCAACCGTTAGACAATTTCCAATGAAGTATCGTTGACAACTGAGAACAACTAACATCTGGTCAGTTTGGATTTGGATAAAAATAATAAAAAGTATCTTGTCATTTTGGGTCTCCTCAAAATAATATCCGATTATATTTTCATTTGAATATTGACGCGGGAAAACGGGTGTTAACCTACCATCCAATTAGATATAAAATAATCAAATATTTTTCTATTAAAAACACCCATTTTTCCAAGCGAAAACAAATAATTTCTTAAAAAGGTAAATTAAAATTCCTTTTGTGTATAACATCCTAATTACACTTAAATAATAATAAATAAATAATCGAATAAATAAAATTTGTTTAAGCATTATTATATTTTAGTTCTTTCTTTTTATTGACCTTGACACTGGCGAGCCTTGAACGTTTCGTCAAGGAATATAATCAAGGTTAACATTATAACCTTTAGAAACAAATCGGCAAATCTACCCCTTGACATTGGATGTACCCGTTTCTTTGGCAAAATCGATACACCCTTACCTATCCACCCGGCCATTTTGCGCCCCGACCTCCGTCAACCACCCTTGTTTCCAGAAATCTCTGCAGGCACAGCGCAAACGCGAACGTTAAAGTGGCTAGCGCCGACCTTCCCGGGGCTCATTTTCAGTTTGATTCTCCTTGAGTTCGGTCGTGCCTTAAGTTCTTCGTATAATTTAATATGTGTTCTTATAATATTTTAATTTTAATAACTTTGCAAATCAGATACGTCTCGTACACCAAAACCTAGTGAGCAAAATGGGAAGGAATATGTTTTTGTGACGCGTGAGAAAATGGAGGAGGACATTTCTGAGGGCAAATTCATAGAGCACGGAGAGTATAAAGGAAATCTGTATGGGACATCAGCGGAGAGTGTGGAGGCCATAGTAACTTCAGGTAAGCTATTTTCCTTAAATTGTATTCATGTGTTTTTTTTATATCATATAATTTCAATATCTAATGTTGTGTATAAGATAAATCATATACATGCTCCGCAGTATAATGTTAAATTATTTTTATATTTTTTTATATTTTGTTTTATCGTTTTATATATTTTGTTTTTTTTTTAAATATGGTTCATATTCTTTTTTCCTTTTTTGCATGAAAATTTAAAAATATAATTCATGCTAATGCTAGGTGCATCGCGATGAATTTTCTAATTAATAACAGTGTACAACTGTACACTGTGTCTATATCTAACTAGATATATAGTGAGCAGTGTACGTCAGAAAAACGGGATAAAATGGGTATAGAGGGGGGAATGGAGGGGAGGAGGGTTTTCTTCCAGGGTGTGATCCCAAGTAGTAGTGTCTCCTATATTTGCTTAAAGATAAATATTATCGATTGATAAAGAATCAAATAACGATATTATTAAATATTAATAATATTTTTGTTATCTTTTCTGTAAAAGTGGTGGGGAGAGGAGATAACTGCATTTTCCCTCCTTCCCCTTCCCTGAACTATACGCCCATGCATATTTGACTGCGCATGGCCACTGCAGATGCAGAGTTGCAACTGCGCATGCGAATATCTGCAGCGTTGCACATGCGCCTGGCACATCTCTTTGTCTTCGGTGGTGCATGGCGCAAGCGCATTTTAATGCTAGCGTCTGCATTATTGATCGACGCCATTTTGCGATATGACATGACAGTAGCCATTGCGAGAATATTCTATATGTTATAAAAGTTTTTTTTAATTTTTTTATTATTTATATTTACTTCATTTCTTTTTATAAATATAATTATTTGAATATTCACTATTTATTTATTCTCAACTCAATATAATGTAATATTTAATTACTGAATAAAGCATTTATTTATTTATTATTTTGTTTTTGCGATCAAAGTTAAACTGTGATATATTTTGTAGGGCGTGTCTGTGTGCTGAGCCCCCACTGGCAGGCCTTGAAGATGCTACGAACACCACGGCTTAAACCACATATTGTATTTATCAAACCACCACCACTAGAGAGACTAATTGAAACTAGGACAACTGCTAATGCTCGTTCGACTTTTGACAAGGAGAGTTCCAGAGCTTTTACGGTTAGTATACATACCTACACACATGCACAAGCTAATACTCATTTTTACACACACATGCATATACACAGGCGCACACACATGAACGCACACATATATGGACACATGCGCACGTGCACACGAACACACACACAATAATAATTAAATATGTAATTGTATATAATTACAAAGATACTTTTTTTAACTTAAATTACTTATTAATATATTAAATATAATTTCTAGGAAGAAGAGTTTGCGGATATCATAAGATCGTCGAATAGGATAAATTTTTTATACGGCTATATGTTTGACGAGGAGATCGTTAACGAAGACCTTGGGACGGCGATCACTCAACTTCATAAAATGGCGTGGCGGGTGCAATCCGAGCCGCTGTGGGTGCCTGCGGCTTGGGTGCAGTGAGACATCCCTGTTTTGCAACGTTGTATTGTTGTTAAATTCGCTTCTAGTCAAATGGTTTGGTCACTTTTGTTAACTTTATGTAGAATTATTATATTATTGTTATTTATGATTATATAGAGACACTTGCAGAATTCGTATTCAATACCCGAATTCTATGACTGTCGTTGTTTATTAGTTCTACTAGTATGGGGTTTCTTAAAATGTTTTTTCTCGTTTTTTTTTGTAAATATGTAGATAGTTCGCGCTATCGTTACTCAATATATGTGCCCTTATAGGTTAGGTTAGTTCAGTGTAGGTCATATTAGGTCAATGTTAGCAAGTGGGTAGGTCAGGAGCGGCGTACAGATATAAGTATCTATATAAGCTTAGGTTTATGATTAGGCATAAGTATAAGTAATAGATATGTCTAAGATGTAAGTGAAGGCATAAGTATAATTATTAGATAGATTATAAGGAAAATAGAAATAGGATCGTTGTTCATAAGCTTAGGATAGTTATAATTTCTTTAATTTTAGATCACTGCTGTCTTACCTTGACCAGGTGCGGGAGAAATGTAGCAATCGATAAGATTTTACATATTTTCCTGTTAATGTTACCCAATAATATTATGAAGCTTATTGCACTAGTGTGTACATGTTGGCTGCCACTAGTGTAGTGCTTTCAGCGCTAAAATAAGACATATTTACTCACATCTATATTACGTCTATATAATAGAATCATTACGGATCGTACTTTAGATAGCGATTGATCTAAAACTATACAAACCATTGAACTATACAAACTATCGACTGAATTGTACCGATACATTGTAAGCTAAATAAATTAATCCCATAGTCTCCATTCGAATCCATATTTTAATAGTAAATAATTTGAATCAGTATGTCTTCCTTTGCATTAATAGTTCAATGATTTGTATATAATATTATAATATGTTTATTATATGAAATTTTAAATAGACATTATACAATACATTAGATTTTGCGCTAGGCGTATTAAATTCGCGTTTTTATAGTATTTTGCTGAACCTCCACACCCGCGTGTGATTATATAACATTTATATTATAAACAGTTAGTTTTAGTGGAATGTACTCCGGGCCGTAACAGGCCGACCGTGAGAGTTCCCAGGAGCTGAGGTGTCCGTTAATAGTTAAGGCAATCGTCGAATAATATAATCCTTGTGTAAGTGTTTTGTCACTATAATAACATTAAATATGTATATGTTGAGTGCACATTAATATGTAATAATACACTACATACTAATGTGTACCTAACACATTATATAGGTACATGATGGAACTGCATTTTTTTTTCTCAGAGTAAAGTTAATAATCGATTTGGGCATTGTCAACCTCCTTTGTTACCCATGTGTTGCTAGTGTATAAATCGCTTAATTCCTTTTTATATATTTCCTAGACATCGTCGATATCCGTATTTATTCCGTATTCGTATCGCAGACCGGTCGATGATCCGTGTAGGTTAGTGAAACAATAAACGGAAACTACAAAAGGGCAAACTAAATATACTTGAATTAGTATGTAATATTTAAAAATAATTATAATAATATATATTTTTAGTATTGTAAGTTGTACACACGAAATAACGCGAGCATTCAAGTAATAATTAGGTAATAAAGTCCGGCACTGCCGTGGTCGACTGACCCGTTAAGTTAGAGTCACCTGCGATTACATTAAATCGTTTAATATAATTAATTCCCCCCTTTATCTATATTCGTAGAGAAGTTTCTAGATTATAATGGAGACTTGTCTAGAGATATGACATTCTAGAGGTATTCGTGACCGGCGCGGCGGGCAAGAAGGCGCCATTTTGAATAGTGTTGTGGACATCGTGTTATGCGTGATGAAACGTAAATATCGATTGTGTAAGGAAATACTCATCGACTTGTTGTCTCATTTTAACTTGTTAACTCGGAATATATTATTAATAAAAGTCGACATTACTTGTTTTTGTTTTTATATTGATAAAGAAAATTGATATAATGGTAGTAAGAAAATAAAATTGTATATTCGGGATTAGTGTCGGTTTCTGGGAAAGGAAATTTTAAAATCGATCTATTGGTTTTATTTCATATTGTTGTTTAAATTAATAATTTATTTAATTTAAATTAAAATTTTCTTTATTAATGCCATTTTTTTTATGAAGGCTTTAATTTGAGGCTGCCTCGCTTTGGGATTGCATGAAATTGATACTTTTGATCGGACGATTCGGACTTATTATCAGCTTTCGCTTATTTACCTGGGAAAATTTCAGAAATTACTTCTAATTACAATAATAATTCTGAACGACGAATTTCAAATTCCCCAGTGATGATTGCATATGAGGGGAGGATAATGGATGCTCCAGATGTGACTGTGCAACCTGTCGTAGTATCCCAGAGCCATACCACTTATATACATTTTTATATATTTATTCACATTTATGTTAGGGGCGATTGATATGACATAAATCACTGTCACTTCCATCCAAAATATCACTTCCACATTTTCAATTTCAAAATCCCCAGTGATTGCATATGAGGGGAGGAAAATGGATGCTCCAGATGTGTCTGTGCAGGCTGTCGTAGCATCCCAGTGTGTCATATCAAACGCTCTTTTAGTTATATTATGTCTTTTATTGCATTATATTCTGTATTGAAGTTAATTCATTTTAAATTATTATATTGGTAATTTCATTTGTATGGGCGAGTGATATGGCACACTAAATCTTCTATCTTCCTTTATGTTTACTATTCCTTTCCTTTAATCTCAGTCTCCACTTTTAGATTAGGTTAAGATAATTCGTTACAAAAAACATATAAAATACAAAAAAATCTTATTTTAATTTAGGATAATATTAGCATATGATAAGCCTAAGATCCGAAGAACTATATTTACTTAATAAGTTAGGTTAATCGAAATATAGGTTAAGTAAGAGAGTGGAATAGATGATACAATTCCGTCACTTTGGTTCAATAATTATTATTTATGGCGAAATTATTAAAATAGTTTTTATATTGTCTTATAATTACTGCAATTTGGATGTCGTTTAAGTGGGAGGTCCTAACGGCCGACTGTGTTGGTACCACCATCTTATCATTTCTACCGTCGCACGACGCAACCTCCCCTCGTATTAATTCTTTATGTATTAATTCTTTGTGTCTCCATAGACAAACATAGACAAATGCAAGACAGCCAACTCGATTACTGGGCACGAGAAGCGGCTCAACGCGGTCCTCAGAGTGACGTTGAAAGTATGTCCCCTGTAGCGTCCTGTGACGTCATCATCTGGACGCTGGGATGACGTCACTCCGTGGAGTTAATATCAATTGTACTCATCTATTTCTCTTCGGCGATGCCTCACACTATTGTGAAGTATTGCAGGCATTCCGTATTTCAGTATTAAAAATACATTTTGATTATGTTCTTTCTATAAACTGTCATGTATCGCGTGTCCTTTGAGTTCGTTTATTTTGAACGATATCTTCGAATTTGCCATGTAATTTAACAAATTGATTTCTTGATGATTCCTTCATTACTATGCTATATTAGGTATTTATTTAGAATTGTTTAAAATTGCGGAGTGCCTATAGTTTTCGGTTTATGTTTATACCTCGGACTTTTTTTTTATATATAACTCGACTCTTTTATACTGACGCGATCGGACTCGAAAAAGCGAATAGATTTTTTAAAAAAAATGCTGACCTAAAATACCAAAAACAGTCGACACGAATAGTTAGTTCTCGCTAGATTAGAAATCGTGATCGATGAAATTTGAAAACCACAGTAGAGTTTTTTGTGTAATAAATATTTACTCAATTTTTTTTCTTTAACGTACAATTAGTTTATTTTGATATTCGTAATATTTTCCATAAATTCCTTTTTTAATTTTATATTTTAGTATTTATTAGCGTTGTTCCGGACTTTTCTTTATTTCGAACAACTTAATCGGAAGTCAACGAATTTTACCGTTAAGTTTCAATCTCTCTCTCAAGTGCATTACTAGTTCCATCTGATCGGAAACTTAATGATATCTGCCCATCTCATCTTCGGTACCCGGAGATGTTCAGATTCATTGTGACATTTCCGATATATTCAGGTGGTCTTCTCTTTACGTGTCCGTTTACCGTTAAGTTTTAATAATTTATTTGTATTTGTATTAATTTTAGTTTTGTTGTTTATCGGAATCGAATGTTCGGTACATTTGATTCTTTTGGTGACATTTGTGCAGGAAAGTGATAGTTTTTAATTAGGCTAATTCTATTTAAAACAATCCGATGACGGACGACGCGCGACACTCGACCGATGACACTTAGATTAAGCACGGACAATCGACACTTAGATTAAGTAAACACGGACTGTGGACACTTACAGTAGACACCGTTATGTCTCTGTCAACATTTTTTTTTATTGCCGGATTAATATTTAGTAACGAAAGCTCTACAACGGATAAGACGTATACTTCGCACATGAGCGTGCTAATAACAATGCTCGCGACGTCGATTTTGTTTAAAGTTATATTTAATTGCTTTTGCTTTATAAAATTCAAACGTTTTGTTATCTTTTAATAAATACAGAATTAATATTTTTTCTCTAATTTCGATTTTGATCGACGACGACGTCGTGTTCATTTTTTTTGTATTAATTTCTTTATTTATGTATTAAATTGAAATATTTTAATTATTTCGGTATACTAATTTTACTCGGCAATGGACTACTAAGAACGAAGAAAAGTTGGCTAATAAGCTATATAATATAATATTAAGTACTTAGGGATTTACTTTTCCTTGGTCCAGCACTATAGATTAATTCTTAGTATTAATTTAATAAATATTTCAATAACTCTTAAAAATATGGTTCTGCATTAATTTTAAGTCGTACGCTGGATCATTGAAGATTCAATATTAAACAAATTAAGGCGCGTTTTACTAGGTATATTTATGTAGTAATGTACTAATTAGTATTAGAATTTTATGAGTAGTTTCAGAGGTTTATTTTTATATACTCGAATGTTAAATTGTAAGGACTTAGTTTTAATAATTCTGAAGAAGAAATCTAATGAATATCTATGATGGGGTCACGACCGTAGTCTCGATAGGCTTGCTTAAATTAAGTTCATATTACTAAATTTTTTGATAAACCTATTTATATTGTGTACTTTATTTTAAAATTATTATATACCTGTTTATTGTTTGTATTTGTTATATATTTTGCGTATTAATTCAATATTTAATTTGTTACCTTCAAATATAATATTCTTTTAGGTATTTTTCTTTTAAATTTGTAATGCGATATCTAGATTTTGAAATTATCTTCACAATATAATATAATATAATCAATTAATATAAGCGGTAGCTTAAGTATATTTAATTCATTCTCGGGTAAGCATTATTCTTTTATATTTTAGGCAGACAGAACTAAACGCAATGATGAACATCTAACGCATGTCTATTTAGTTAGTCGCGTACTTAACGAACTGCTTTTTGTCATCCGTGCTCAACACATCGTGCCTTTGCTGACAGATTAAATATAAAAACTAGTGCACACCAATATCGATACAACGAGAGAGAGAGAGAGAGCCACTATTTGCTAAACGCTCGGACATCAGCCACGTATACGGTGTTGGTGTGCTGTAAGTCTTACATTTGCAATAGCAAGAAATTTATCAAATATTAGAAAATATATATTGTTAATTTAGGATAAGAATGCTTTCGATTTTTTTTGTTTATGTTAACACCCATTATAACCATTCATATTCATCTTTCTATCTATATCTATCTTTATTTCATCTCTCATTGTATTCTCTCATTATTAGGTTTAGTTTAGTATAGGGAATAGTATATTATGTATAGATTTAAGGATTTCTCGGATTGATCGTCCGCTCTGCGCTCCTGTTTTTAAAATAAAGTAGTAATTACCATCATGTACCTACCTATCTGTTTAGTCTCTAAGCGCCTAGGATTATTAAATTTTCTTGTCTTCGGCACGTAATTTCTCTATCCCCAATTCCTTGTTATTATTATTTGCATAAATATTTTTCGCGGTTATCGAATCTCTCATTACATTTGTAACTTTTATAATTTGAATTGTTTCAATATTCTTTATTTTTTAACTCAAGACAGAGGTGAATTTCTCATTAAGATTAGAATCTAGAGTAAACTCGGACGGCGAATAACGAATATCTTGACGGATGAGGATGAGGATCTATGGCTGCTAAATTACCATTAAAATCCAAAAATATGGGAAGAACAGAAAGAATGTTATATATTTTTTAAACAATTGTGTTCATTTTTATCTGACATTATGTTATTTTCTTTTAGATTTAATTGCGCCAATTTCGACCGTCACTCTCTCTCTATTATAGTAGTTAAAGATACTTATAGGAATTTTCAATTCTTTCTGCGCTACTTTTCTTTACTTTCTTCCCCTAGAACAAAATATTTCTTCGGGAAGTTAGTATTTTACAATTTAGTGCTAAGTTTAAAATAATGGCATGTACTCTGAGTATCGCATATATAATGAAGTTTTATTTAGCATAATACCAATGATTAGATTAATACAAATTTTGTGCACGTACCAGCACACGTTTGTCTACGATACAGTGTAGCCATCTCATAATGTAACGTGGTATTATATTATATTAATAATAAGGCTGGTTCAAGAAAATGTATCGTTCTTTATATTATATTAGTATTTATGAAGCATAATTTTTGGGGCTCAAAGTAATCACCATTACGTAAATATTAAGGAAACCTTTTTGGACAATGTTATATTACTTATATGTAGAGAGATGTTTTTAAATTATTGTCAATGTGTTGTTAGTTAAGGTCCGTTATTGGAGTACCTTTTTAAGTGGAAATAGTAAATAGGTATAAATATCTTTAGAATACCTGACGACTTTGTACGTGTGTATAGTAATATTGGGTTTAGCGTCACTGCTGTCCTTTGTAGCTGGTCTTAGTGTTAACTTTATATTGGGATTGTTTCATGATCTCGTCGAGATTTGGCAATTTATGGGGATAAAGCTATCTGGTCTACCATTAACTCGCTTTGGGAAAAGTATGCAAAATAACAAATTTCATGACTAAACGAATTGAAAAAGTACAAATTTTATAAAATAAACAAAGCAAAGTTATAGAGTTTTTTGGGGCTAGTTCCACCTTCCAATATTATTCAGTTCAAATGTTAGCGATATGAGATGTACCAACATGTGAAAATGTATGACGTACTTGTGGATTTACTAGAAAAAAAGCTAAATTTACATAAATTGCGAAATCTTGTCTTAATTATATATTTTTTTATGTATAAGTAATTTTTTTGGGCATTTAATGCTATGATCTTTAGTATTTGAAACTTGTACCACCGAGGTCTAACTAGTCTTAACTAGCCATAAGTCAAACCTTATCCATTCTTATCTCATTTTAAAATTATCAATCACAAGAACAACAAATTTAATTAAAATCATCAAAATTTACTTAATGTATAGATAAAATACTTTTACACATACATTAGTCAACATTAGACGCGAAAATCAAAATCTATGCTTAAATTGTCTTGTTGTCTTACTTAATGTTTCATATTCATTCATGGCTTTCAAAGTGGCTGTCATGGCTGCATTATTATTGTTAAAATTAAGGCCTAAAGCACTTTGAGGTTTTAATTTATACTGTGTTCAAATATTGTTACATGATCCTAGCACTCCTGGCTATTAAATTATTCAATGCTCGTTGTGTAATGAAAATTTAATGTTATAGACTTGAACTTTGACTTTTGGTAGACATTTTGCCTGTCGTTTGAAATGTGGAAGGCGTAACCAAAGGGCTTTCCACCAGCCGCAATGACATATAAGAGGGGTAGTGAACGATTTTGTTAACACTCAAGATGGGGGGAGAATCAGTATTGTATAAATTTAAAATTCCAAATATACAACCAGTGTAAATTGCGCCAATTTTGTCTTAACATCTGGCCATCTTTAATCTTTTGCTTTCCTGTCGTTAAAGTTATACCTACTACTGAATCTCACTATTATAAAGTAAATTATTATTCTCATTAATCTTATTATATATTTAAAATAGATTAAGGTATGATATTTTAAATTATTATTATTGTAACGTTTCATACGCCACGCGCAATCATTACCTGTCATGTTTAAAATTAAATAAATAAATGTAATAATATAATATTTCATATAAACTATGTTGTATTACCTATGTATGTATGTAAACGCATTTGTAACGGCGATGGGAAGCGTGAAATACCAAATTGGAAGTATGTGGAAGATCTTTGTTTTGACAATTATAGAATGATAGAATCATATACCCGTTACAAATGTGGCAGTCGTTTATGTCGTGTCACCTGGCTGTTAATAAATCGAAAAATTATTAATGATCTTTTCTTTACTTTCCAACTCCCTATGAATGTTTGAGGTGAGTGAAAATTGTGTGGTTGTGGAGGAGTTTGTTTAGTGGGACTGAGTGAGTAAGTTTGAGTTTTGAAAAAAGCAACTGTTGAGTTTCTTGCCGGCTCTTCTCAGCAGAACTGCCTTTCGAACCGGTGGTAGCTTTTTGCTTATATGTTCATTCGACGATTCAAAAGTACTTATAACAGTCTATTTGAAAAAAGAATATTTTGAATTTGGATTTATAAGAGTCCTTATTTTTTTAGTTTATTATTGTTTGCACTATTTCCCGTGGCGTTCTACTTTTCTTTCTATCTCAGCGCACTTAAACGCATGTACCGATTCAAGGATACTGTAGCCGTAGCAGGCAGATTGTTACTACCATAACATGAATGCTCGCTGTTTGCTCCAGAAAATTGGATCGCTCTTGCCGAATGTTCTGTTGGGTACTATAATTTCGTGCATTAGTATATGTAATGAAGTATATCTTACTTATTTGCTTGATCGCTATCTGGGTAATAGCAAGAGCTGACACATAACGCCACGAAGCCTTTAATAAAAAATCTACTTCAATCCACATTTACTTAATGCTTGCAAGTAATGTAGAATTTAAAAATGTATCATGAGAAAAAAATACATAGAAATACGTAGAAATACGTAGGTATTACAAAAATAATTATATTTTTATATTTTAATGAACCTAACATTGTAAAGTGGTAGGTGGGACACCTAAGGGTAATAGGTACTACCTATGGCTGAATGTTCTGAATTTTCAAACGTTATCTAAAAATGAGGTCTAGATAACCCATAAATATGATAAAAAAATTGAATGTACCTATTTATATTTTGACATTATTAAAATGTCAAATAATTGTTTTGATTGATCATTCTCTTGATGGTTTTTATACGTTTTACTATAATTATATTATTTTTAATTACTTTAGATTTTATGTTGTGTGACGATTTCGACGATGGTTTTGACAGTAAACTAACATTTAGACCGGACGAGCTTGTAGATCTGGTGCGCGAAGAACAATTAAGCAAGAATAACTTAGAAGTGAAGCATAAAAGACCTCGATTTTTACCTTTCTACCGGTCTTCGAAGCATACTAATAGTATAGGCAATGGTATAATTGTTTAATTCAATATGATAACATTTTATTTGGTGGTGTCGTCAATGGCTGTTACGAGTATTATAATAAATGACGACATAATTATATAACAATTAACTGAAAAAGTATTCTAATTCTCTTCACACACTATTCCGCACATGGCAGGGTAGATAGAGGGAACCTAGGAATCCAGTGTTAAGACACTCCGTTCCAATTAAGACACTTCCGCTTCCTACCTTCCGCCAAATTCTGTAGGCATTGCGTGTTCAGTGGCGAAACTCAACGCCCTGTTTGCCTCGTTACCAGAGCGGGGATATTTAAATATTAAATATATATTTCCTTGTGTCAAAATAGAACAACTGACTTATATTTTCCATTTTTTAGTCAATAACCAAATTCTCATGGAACGGAGAAAGCTATGGAGTAGATGGAGTAAATGGGGCGGATGTTCTGTCACATGTGGAGACGGTACGATATCGCGCCGACGTCTTTGTGTCTCTGGAAGATGTGCACCTGGGGAACTCGAGGAACAGAGAAGGCCTTGCAACCGCCCTCCATGTAATGCTTTTTCGGACATTTCTGATGGCTCACACGAATGAACAAATTTAAGAAATTTTGAATATACCTACTACATAGCCTTAAATTTCAGAAAATAAATTATTTTTTATGATACCGCGTTTTAATAATTAATAGAGAAGGCCTTATTTAGCTAATATTAAACATTTTTGAGCTTTATAATATGAAAAATCCTTCTGACTATTCATATAAAATATCAGTAGATACAATTTAGTAAAAACCTTTTGTCTCCATTCAAACTAGAAGTCTCAATAATGTTGATAGTTACTTCACAATAAAATTAGATCATCCATAACATATTTTATTCAAATACTAAATATTTTGGAATTACTTCATGAAAAATGATGTTTGCTTTTTTTACTTTAAGAGACTTGTCTACAGTCGTTTCTGTGCCTTGACACTGAACAGATAAATATGTTAGTCGAACTCTGTTTGGTAATACGAATTGTTTTGAATGAAAGTCAACACTACGCCTTCCAAGGAGTCTCCGTCGCTTCGTGCAAAGGTAAACAGTATATTCGAAGAAGTAATTATTCCTTGCTATAAATATGTCTGTTGGTAATTGTTGCTGATTTCCATTATCTACTCGATCGTAACTAGTGATACGATTATTGGCAGAGAGTTATAAAAATGAACGTATATATTGCTACAATAGGAATATTACATTGTTCGTCATTTTATTCCGTCGTGCCACAGTGTACTGGTTTATTAATTACATTAAAATTTAATTTAATATTGAAAATAGTTCTTGTATTGAAAATATTCCAGAAGTGTTTATTGTTTTCAGCGACTGATGATGTCAAAGATGTACGAAAGCCGTCCACCAGAATACCTTCCAATGATTATGTGTCTACTCCAGATACTTGGGAGAGCAATCCTGAATTAAAATCATTATGGGTTTACCGACCAGCTTCAATAGTAAGATTTTTTTTATTAGAATACTTATTAAATATATTTTTAATAATATAATTATTTATCTTTTCACATAGTTTTCAAGGCAGCCCAATGATATAACATCTTATCAAGTTGCTCCCAGACCACGGCATTTCATCACAAAACTTGCGAAACCTATGTATTATGGATTTGATCCGTTTTTCGAAAAGGTATTTAGCAAGTTTTTGTTAAAAATATTGTAATTAGCGCTTATAGTAAGCTGCCATGTTATTTCTGTTTTATTTAAAGAAAATGTAAAATATTTCAAATAAATATTAAATTTTATCTTACAGAGAGTATTTGAACCCTTCGAAAGAAGACAAAGACCTGTTACTCTGCTAAATTTTAGAAGAAATGGAATGGAGCCTTACAAAACAGTAAGGACATCATTTTAAACGCATACACCACAATAATAAAAAAATAGACATTGAAAAGTTATATTATAATTATATAATAATAAAATAAACGTTTTATTTACATTTAAAGTTTTAAAATTGGTAAGCAAAATCGTAATAAGAAAAGCATCATCATTTACATCAAAAGCTTATCGGTAAAGAGTCTAATCTACTATTTTTAATGAAAAAAAAACATTAAGCCTCCGTCATCTAGCGGGAAGAAACTGAAACGTTTGTTCTATTTTACAATTATTATCTGTGCCGCAATACATAAATTACCAATTTATATTTATTAAAATCAAACATTATAATAATTAATAATTAAAATCAAATGTTTATGGTAAGGAATATAATATTGTTTCACTTAAAAAAAAAATCATTTAAATTATTTTATAAACCAATATCCATATTGTGAAGCTTAGTTTTGTATACATACTAAAGGAGAGGCGCAGCTTCGCCTGCTTATTTGCACCTTTAAAGGTGAATTCTAATAAACCTTGAAACACGTGTTCAATGAAATATTTTTAAGAGTATGAATTTCAAATTTTATAAAAATCGGTGCTGATAAAAAAAAAACCATACAAACTTTCAACCCCTATTTCATCCTTTTAGGGTTAAAATTTTTCAAAATCCCTTCTTAGTGGATGTTCAGAATACGAAAATAAACGTCTGTCCAAATTTCACGTTACCATCATCAAGTACTGTACGTCTGAACGTCTTAACTCAGTCAGTGAGAACATGTCCTTTTACATATATATATATATATAAAGATAAATAGATAGATAGATAGATAGATAGATAGATAGATAGATTAAGTAGACTATGGCATTTGCGCATACTGTGCTGCCATCTTTCCTTTCTACACATTGTGCTTAAGCTGAAAAGCTTTATTCTTTTAAGTTTATTACTAGATACAGATGGAACTTGACGTCGCTAATTTCAATTAGACCAAACTTTTCAGTTCTCATCTATAAAAATGTTGTTTCTAATTATAATTTATAACTTTATAGTAGCTTAATAGCAGAAGGAAAGTAGAGAAGAGAGAGATATATTGATCGTTTTTTACTTACTTCCAATAGGAAATGTTTGATTTTTAGTAAAACACCTATTACATTTATTTTTCAGATCAATTCTGACAATATGGATACATCCGATGTTGCTGAAATACAGTCATCTTTTAACGACATAAGTAGTTTTTGGCGAGAAATACCTGGGGCGCGTTAATATAAGTGTAATGTTATCTAAAAATGTTCATAAATGTTATATAAACTTAATATTATTTATATACTAAGATTCTGTTGTTAGAATTAATATACGTTCATAGTTATTATATTAGTCTTCTCTTGTCCCATTTTGATTTCCTTTACATAAAATTATATAGTATTCAATAAACCCCCTAATTAATTACCTACTAAAGAGAAATATTCCCTTTGAATTGCAAGTAGCAGACTAATTAAATTCATCATATTAATTTTAGTCACACCTATATAAAAAAATATAAAAAAATACATATGTAGATATATGTCTAGTAGCTGTTGAACAGTATTTTAAAAATAAGATATCTTATGAGTGTTTAAATGCGAGAAAACAAACGAATAAAAATGTTCTATTTAAAATACCATTACAAATTTACTGTTGAACTAACAAAAACTCCCTTTTTAAATTACTTAATAAAGATGTCGTTTTTTAAAACTTACTTTTTTATATTAAATTGTTAGCTTTTAAAATAGATATTAACATTAATTAATGTTACAATAGTCATATTAGATATAATTATAGTTCTTTGCTGAAACGAAGACATAATAAAAGTGTTTTCTAGGAATCATAAAATACTAGAACAGTAAATACACTGTTGGAAAACGATCTAAATTCCCGTTTTCTTTGACTTATTGCTTTCAATACAAGTTAGCTTTATATTAATTCAATTAATATTATGCGGTATATAATATATTATATATCCAAATATAATAATTTATACGAGTATTTCTCAACCTCCTAAGTGGCTAGACCGATTTGTATGAAATTTTGGGGTATATTTCATTAGGCTTTTGAGTGGCTTGAAATTACAATTGGGCCTGACAAGTGGGGCTATAATAGGTGTAAGATACGAAATAAATTAAAATTAGGCCTAATTTTTTATTTATAAATTTATGGGGAGGGCACCAGGCTATTCAGGGGGTAGGCTCTCGGCTTCTCATACCTATGCCTATGCTTTTTATACAGTACCTACGTTCTAGATATATCTAAAACTATTTTATTTTAGCAATGAAATTGAAACATAATAAACTTATTTACTTACATATAAATATACTAGTGGACCCAAACGCGGCTACGCCCGCTTGAACTATACGAATATTTATTAAATATATTTTAATTTTCAATAGAGATGCGTTAAGCAAGCTCATTTTGGGTGACGTTTTCTAACAACAAACTTTGCAAATCGTTGCTTAGCAACGACGGTTATTATTAACATGGCGAAATAAATTGCATGTCAAATTAATAAATATTTTAATATATTGGTATATATAGAAAATATCACAAATATTAGAAAAAAAGTATCCTTTGTTCATCCCGAGACCCTCAAGTATCTCTATATGAGTATTTTATCACAATTAAATTAGCGGTTTGGCCCTGATTGCGTAAAAGACAGACAGACAGACAAACAGACAGAGTTACTTTCGAATTTATAATAAAGGTATGGATGGATAAAGTATAAATATTATTTATTATGAGCGTTGCTAAGGATCTAACAGAATAAGTGATATTATGAACACATAGGTAATTTTAGTATCTGATTTCTAGGCTTCCCACATGTTTTAGATCAAATATCAGATTGTAATGAAATGATAACCAACGATTCCAATTGTGTTGACGTGCATTCATCTATTGTGTGAAATTTTCTTCAATATGGGAGTTCAGTGTCATTGTCTTTGTTAACTACCATTTTTTTTGCGCTAACGAAAATTTTAGTTTAAATATTATTATTGCAGTCGACGTAGTCCGGATATTTTCAATATAATTCTCCATATTCATACATTATTAGTAAAAAGTATATATATTTTACCGCACGTCTGCCAGCGATGTACCAGCAAACGCCCTTTTTAATTCAATTTATAACTCTTAAAAGCAAAAGAATCAGCCTGAGCCAGTTATTTCTTACTTTGTTATTTGTATAGTAAGAACATCCACGTAATATAAAGATATTATTTGCGTTTATAAATAATATTATATAATTATGTTAATAATCGGTAACATTATCATCACTAAAGCTTGAAACTATGGGATTTATAATATTAGTTCACAGTCACAATACAAGACTGTCTCTACAGTAAAGTAGGTAAAAAGCAGGAAGCTTATTTTACTAATACCGTCCAAGTAGTACGTAAATAGTACCATAAAATGATTGAATATTTTGTTAGTATAAAAAAATTAACGTTTCCGAACTCAGGTGACATATTTATGTAAAAAAAACCATTTTATTTATGTCATAAAATCTCAGTGATGACAAACTGTATTAGAGCTATTTCTTATTTCATTTTTATTTTAGAAAAAATCCCTTGGTGCTGTTCTGTTTTAAGCCTGCATTGAATACAAATGGATAATGTTAAGTAAAATATATAGGTATGTATGTTGAGTATAGTAGTGTGGTTCAGGGGCACACATGTGCGACTAGTTGTGGGTTCGATCCCCACTCGAGGAATTGAAATATTTATTTAAATGTATATTTTCATTTTTTCGCTCTGGTATTGAGTCAAAGCGCGGCGTTGAGTTCAGCCCAACACGCAATCCGCCTCCAGATTTCGTGGAAAGTGGGGAACAGAGTGTCTTAACACTAGGTTCCCTCTGTCTACCCTGCTGTGTGCGGGGTAGACAGAGGGATAATTTGTTTATTTATTTTTAAATAAGCAACACATGTAAGAAATATGTCATCAATGACCAAACAGCTAGAGGTTCCTAGGGACCTGCATACTCTTTCTCGTTTTATAAAGTTGAAGTGCCGGATTTCAAAAACCCCTCCATTCAGCTCGTCAGTGCTTGGGTTGTGGCCACCTGCGCACACACGTGTTTCAACAATAAAGCTATTAACAAGTTTGAATTTTTAATGACACCGAACTGATCATATTATTGCATGACATGTTTCAGTATGTCTTTATTTACGCGTCGCATTGGTCGCATAGTGACGGTTCTCTCTGTAAAAGTAGAATTGGACCGCGTTACTTAGTGATGATATTTTATTTGAATGTGTGTGTTCGTATAACAATCGCCGTTAACGTGTCGGTAGAGTCCGATGACAGTGTTTCCCAAACTTGTGGTGTCGTCTTCAAATATTTCGTGTAGCAGCAGAAAGGTAATGCTATCTAAGCTCATATTCGTAAGTAAAGAAAGTAAATATTAAAATTAAATATATTCTTTTTTTTATATATATATAAAAATAGTATTTATTTATTAGAAATTTAAATATAAATATTATGTAAATTACGTCGCGCATTGTATCTCTACATATGGGTTCTGTCAAGCTGCACGTATCGTCATTTCAATTTTTCGGTGGTATTGATAAGATTAGTTAGTGTTATACCTATAAAATATAATATATGATTTAATTTGTTTACTATATATTACGTAAGGATTTTGTGTTTTATGTTTAAATTATGCCAATCTATTTTTGAAGAGTTTCATTAGTAAAGTATTCAACTATGTATATTTTACTAAAAAGACTGTTCTAAGACTGAAAAAGTTGCCAGTTGCGGTGCAGGTGCAAAAGCGTGCGACCGTAATCTAACAGGTTGTGGGTTCGAATTCGCTCCTTCGCTCTGGTAACGATTCAAAGCGCAACGTTGAGTTTTGTCACTGAATGGCGAAATGTTTTAACCCTAAGTTTCCAGGTTCCCTCTGCGTACCTCGCAATATGCGGGATATAGCGTGAAGCTAAAAAAAAACCAGAAAGAACATACCATCACCAAGTCTCTTTAAATAAACATAATTAAAATATGAAACTTAACATTTGGTTTACTACATGTTTACTATATATTCACCTGTTTCAATGTAGATATTAATATTAATATAATAATATAAATGAATGAAGTTTTCGCTATAAAAACATTTAAATTACAATCTCTTTACAATTGTATACATTGTGTCAACTTTTATTAGTCACCAGTCGTGCCTTTTACATAGTAAATATTAAACGCTCCAAATCAATAGCTGCTGTCGAAGTCACGATATATTAATTTAAATTTATATATAGGTAGTTTGTTGTTACGGGTGCATTCCTTTTTTTTTATTTACATTTTTTAGTTAGAGATCGAATAAATATTTGAGGATAGGGGATTTGGGGTATTAAAAATGACTACCGTTAGAAAATATTATTTCTTATAATTTTTCTTCAGTTACACGCTGTGCCCTGTCTACAGCAGGATAGGCAGAAGGAGCCTAGTATAAAGACACTCCGCTCCCCACTTTCCGCCTAATTCTGGAAGTATTGCGTGTTGAGGGGAAATTTTCAACGCCGCGCTTTGCCTCGACACCGGAGCGAAGAAATGAAAATATTAAATATTTAATTTCCTCGAGTGGGAATCAAACCCACTTCCTGCTGCGTCTAGTCACTCGCCTGTGCCCCAGTGCCACGACTTGCCTCGCTACATTTTAAAATGTAAACTAGGAAGTAGGAAATGAAGATAGTTAGATAGAGATCGTTAGATAAAACTAACGATATTACATTTGTAGATAATATATAGTTTATATAGAAGCGGAATATTTTAAAGTATTACTATAACTGCTTCCGAATGATAAAAATCCATATTTAAGTAATTGACACGCGAGTATTCTGGAAACTTATCTTTTTTTTATATAATTACTAGTGGACCCGAACGCGGCTACGCCCGCTTGAACTATACGAATATTTATTAAGTATATTTATGAGATTATTTTCAGTTTTCAATAGAGAGATGCGTTAAGCAAGCTCATTTTGGGTGACGTTTTCTAACAATAAACTTTGCAAGCCGTTGCTTAGCAACGGTCGCATGTGGTTGTTATTAACATGGCGGAATAAATTGCATGTCAAATTAATAAATATTTTAATATATCGACAATATTACAAATATGAGATTTATCACAATTAAATTAGCGGTTTGGCCCTGATTGCGTAAAAGACAGACAGACAGACTGACAGAGTTACTTTCGAATTTATAATATAGGTATGGATGGATATTTCGGATGGCGGGAGCCCAACGTCGCGTTTTGTCTTATTTCCAGAGTGAGGAAATGAAAATATCGCTTTCCACAAATATATAAAGAAACATAGATCATAGAGAAAAGAGAAAAAATAAAAACGCAATTCTAGAAGGATTCGTAATTATGGATTTCGTTTCTCAAATTTTTATGATAATAATTTTATCTAACGCTTTGTTATTAGAAATTATAGGTATACCTATTATAAGATTCGGAATAAAACTGTATAGAATATGAACTAGTCAAGTGCGAGTCAGAGTTTTGAGATACGGAACCTTAAAAATGGTTTATTTATAAACTAATAAATATATTTAAGATTTTGTAATATAGATCGATATCTAACTAAGTATAGTTTATTTAAAATATTATAACATTTATCACTCGGTATTTGTTTAGGTATGTATCATTATATTATCTTTTAAAAGGGTGGAAGTGACAATCACACACTAACAACTATTTTTAGATACAATTATTTTTTTACTGAAATGGACTTTGTTAGCCATATTAAACAGTAACACAATGAATTAATTGTTACATTTAATTTCTCTTTTTCATATTAAGTACTAATCAATTTTAAATAAATGTTTTTACATTTAACCATTTGCTTTTTTTTTTATTTTCCAAAATTATATTATTTTATATTTTTACACATTAATATTGTCGATATCTAACGATGTATGTATCTTCTCAAAGCGGCGGCACTCCCAACTACTGTAATGATTCTGACTGACTGAAAAAATATTTGCCCCATAGGTATAAATGAGTTTTAGTAAAAAAAATGTCAAATTGCAATTCAATCAATTTCTCTACCTAGAGACTCGCTTGAGACTTAGCGGATCAAATGCTTCCGCTGTTCTTGTCCCAAGCTCGCACTCTGGTCGTGTCGGATTTTCCTTTAAACGGATTTCCAGAGAGAGAGAGAGAGAGAAACTGAGCACACCTGTCTTTGTGCACTATAACGTCTTCATAGCCAAGCTTAGATTGAACTATAGGCATAGCTTAAGTTTAAATATTATGTAAAGTATTATGATATAAAATTTATATTTTACATGACAAGTTAGCACCCTTGAAGTGTTATGATAAGGTTAGTTATTTAGTTATCAAAATTTCGCTACCATAAATTTATTTTTGGCGATACACTTGTACTGACAAAGCACTCACGTCACCAGAGAGTTTTTTCACAAAATACTATAGAGGCATTATCGTTGCTCGCAGTAATATACATATATAATACTATTGGGCCCGTGCGGGGCTACGCCTGCTTGAAATACAAATGTTAATAAAGAAATTGAAAACTTCAATTCAGTAAAACGAGCGTCTAGCCATTTATTTTGCATGCTTCTAATAGATCCGTTATTTTAGTTTTATCTATACCTGTATGTATTATTCACCAGTGCTAAAACCATTTCATCGGCTTATTTATATAATATTATATTAAACACTTGCACTATAAAGATATAATATAATATACGCACACTATAATAAAAATTACAAGTTTAACATTTATACTAACGAGGATTGTGAGTATGCACTTTATTCATTTCAAATATCATCGTGATTTGCACATTCAATAGACAAAAAAATGTAATACAATTTAGTGTTGCTCTCTCATTAAACCGTTACGGTAAACGTTCTATAGTAATTCTATTAAAAAAAAATCTTATGATCAGTTTTTACTTCTTCAGATTTAAAAATAAATAAATATTAATTTTTGTATCTGGAATCTAGAAAGCCGTCGTGGCCCAGCGGCACAGCTCTGCGTCTGACCGTAAAAGCGACGATTGTGGGTTTGATTCACACTCGGGGGACTGAATCACTTGTCGTAATCGTGGCGTAGAGTTCCGACAGTCAACACGCGCGAAAATGTAGCATAGAGTGTCTTGTCTTTTCTCTACTAAAAAAATATATACAAAATGACTGCATACGCCCGCAAATTCAACTTTTATAAGTCACAGTTGACCTAGCAATTGATCGTTTTTTTAAACCTGAAGCAATTTTGGTAGTATATGTAGATAAAGTTATAGCATAGCATAGCATAGCATAGCATAGCTAGTTATAGTGGTGTATAAATTATCTGTATTTTCACATATTGATAATTTGTATTATCAAAAGTGTTATTTAAAAATAACATCAAGATTTTCTAAGTATCTACGTTTAAAATTGTACTTAAAGTAATTCTAGAAGTCATATCTGCTAATATTTTTTTTTGAACATTAGTTTTAATTGTTATAACGGAATGATTGAAATAATTTGATTAATCTGTAAACTTATTTAATATTTTCACGTAAAGAGATAGGAAAAACAGAGTGATTTTAGTAGGACATTTCTTCGAATTGGAAATTTTAAGGTCGTGGTGGCGCTATGGGACTACGTTTGACTGTAAACACGGTAATCACGGTAGTTGTGGATTCGATTTCAACTCGGGGAATGATTTCATATTTCAATTGTTTTTGTATCACCGCTCATGCCAAGAAAATGGAGAGCGGACAGTTTTGACACCAGGTACCTGTTATCAACGAGCGCAAAAACATGCTCATCCCAGAATTTTACCAACAAAAATTAGCAAAATATATTTTAAAATTAGAAAAAAATACACAAAAAAAATTTTAAAACCAAAGTCGAGGCCCCACTGGAAAATATACGCTTATGCTGGTATCAGGTGCCTATGGGAAAACTGAGGTGAAGAACATTTTTAATTAGTGCTTAAACATGAATTATGTTTGAAAAATATATAATATACTTATTTTACGTTGCCAGCCTCACGTATTATTTTAACACTATAAAGTTTCTATTAAAACTGTAAGAAAATGTTTACTTTGTGTGACGGTGGCATCGCCTAAAATTGACAAAAGATATATCTAAATTCCAAAGATAAATAAAAATAATCTATATAATAGTATTATCTTTACACGTCGGTACTTCCAAATGTAACTCACGTGTTTACATAATATTTTGTATACCTACGTAAAACATATAAAGTTGTTTTAAGGAAAATCCTAAAATCAATTGTTTTGTTTTAAAATCCAATTGGAGCTTTTTTTATTTATTTAGTCGTTTCGATAGATTTTTTGTTTTGTTTGTTGTGTTAATCTTGTTTGTTGTTGTTGTATATTTATTGTAAAATTTTCATTTTTTGTTTATTTATTAACGTCATTATTATGATTGCATTTGTATTTTTTAGTATACGCTATGGAACATCGCGGAATCAATTAGTATCTAGAATATTTTTAACATTTTTAAAGTGTTATTCCGAAAGAAAGAGATTCCTTCCTTAGGAAAAATACTTATTTAGAAAACGTATAAAAAATTAATCATAGCGGGACTCGAGCCCGCGCCTCCTTGAAACCGTCCAGGCGTTCTGACCACTACTCCATACGTTCTCATCAAGCTACGTCGAAATTCTTATACGCTTGTTACAACTTATTTATGTTGTTAGCATCTCAGTAGGAAGATTTTTACAAAATTTTGGAAATTTTTGGAAATTAGGCCCAAAATAATTAAATTTGCTCCAATTATAGTTTAGATATATTATGTAGGAGAAGTACAGAACGCTAATATTTTTCAATGATATTAAGCTTAAATTAAATAAATAATGACAATATAAATATTATACTACTGTATTTATAAAGTGACATGCACGTTGCTATGGCAACGCATATTATTATAATACGCGTCAATGGATCCTCTAGTGATTATGAAGGCATCCCGTACAAATAAGTTATATTGGATAGTATGAAAACTTGCGGAATTATTAAGAATTCCAATTCTTAAATATGCTACTGTATGTGGAACATATTCTTAAAACACCATTTACTTCAATTTCAATTAAAATTCGGCATTTCCGCAGTAATTAAAGGAGGTTACAAATGTCGTTTAATATATAAATATTGTATCACTTTTTGCAGTATCAAATAAGCAGAATTAAGATGTAGGTATGTAGGTAAATATATATTTTTTTATCTTTACGCTGTATGGTGTCAAGACACTCCGTTCCCACTAAGACACTTCCCCAATTGTCTCTGAATTTTCGAGACATTGCGTATTGAGTTGCCGAACAGCGCAGCGGAATCGAATACAAAACAAAACCGACGTTGTACGCGTCCCCCACAACGATACGGCGTCAATTATATTATTAAATAATTATAAAAATAAATAAAAGTAGGTACAACGTTTCTGGGAAACATATTTTTTAACTTTTTAATTAATTTAATCTATATATCTATATATATAAAATCGAAAGGTCACTCACTCATCACGAAATCTTAGAAACTACATGTGCTAGGAATCTCAAATTTTGCATAGGAGTTACTTATAGAACTTAGGTGCTCGCTAAGACGGGAATTCGCAATATTCAACTTCTAAGGGGTAGTTTTTGGGGTTGAAAGTTTGTATGAAACTTCGTTACTACAAATTCTAGGTGTCTCAAATTTTGCATGAAATTAATAATAACGTAGTTCACGCAGGCGAAGCCGCGGGCGGGCCGCTAGTCAAACATATATACTGGCATTCTCTGTCATTGTAACCTAATAACCATTTACACTATTTATGATATACTACTAATCCATTTTTTTTATTTGAAAGTATTAAAAATGTATTATCTAAAAAAAAAAACCCATTTAGTGAACCTTTACAAAAAATTTGTAAAGAAAAATCACTTTGAATCATTAACATGTTGTTTAATGTCAACTGTCTGAAACAAATAACGCGGCCTTGGTCCTCGTGTTAGAGCAACGCGAAAACAATGTGCCTGCCGCGGAATCTATATATATATATATGTGTACTGCGGTAAATAATATGAAAATAGCATACGATTCTTGGCCGAGATGAGTCGATTTCTTTCAGTTTAATGCTACCTCCTCGAGACAGGGTAGGCAGACGGTGCGTAGTGTTAAGACACTCCGGTGTGGTGTGGTGGAACTCAACGCCGCGCTTCTGCCCCGACGTCAGAGCGAAGAAATGAAAACTTTAAATATTTCAGATCTTCCAGTGGGGATCGAACCTGCTCTACGACTGACCTCAATTGAGTAGATTACAGCTCTGTATGAACTGGGTATAATACGTAAAATATTGACTCGTAGGAATTGCGAAAATAGAGAAACAATTATTAAGAAACATAAAATTTTAAACGTAGCGTAGCGTAGATATGAACCCGCGCCTCTTGGACCAATTTTAATGTTTCCTAAAAAGTATTATTGATAATTTGTTAAAGAATTTACGTTTGAACTGTAAAATTTAATTAAAAAATTATTCGTGTCAGTTTAAAAAAACAAAAACAGGTTGCTATCAATCGATGTGCAAATTTTTATTTTAATACTTATCTACATTTCTAAGCTCTACTTTCAATTTAATTGTGACATTTAGCAATTACAGACGTTTCAAAACGACATGTTTGCAATTGATAAATCTTAAAAATGTTTTTGATAAATGGAGACATCATTATTATTTAGTTTACCTGTACTGTGTGGGGCTTGGAGTTCAACATGTTATACAGAGTGATGCGCTACCAATCTTGACTATATTTTCGAAATTTTATAGGTATTAGAATGAGAGTATTAAGGCTAAATACGTTTTTAATGTGCTCCATCAAATACATATGTACACATTTGTATGCAAATTGGTAAATTTGCATCTTTAACTGCTGTTATATTTGAAAGGCCACCGTCGTATCACATTCTACTGTATATAGCTGCAATTAATAAACTCAAAAACATTACATCTTATTGTTAAAATGGTTCTTTTGTATTAGAACATAACAGATATACAAAGTTACCGTTCATTACAATATTATATAACAATATAGTCCAGGAGGCGGCATGTGTAATATGTTGTATTACAACCGGCAACAAGTGTATTAAACTGTGTTTATATTGTTTGTGCAGGTGAGTGCGGTGTGCGGTGGCCCGTGGGCTGCGGGACTGGCTTGTGGACACATCACGCTTATTGTGTAGGCGCCGGTGGAGCTGCGCTGACGCCTCGTCGCCCGCGGACCATCAGTCGGCTCGTTGCCGGCACGTTATTTACACGTGCATGTCTCCCGCCCAGTGCCGATCAATTATAGTGTTCTCACTCTTCACTCTACGCCGACATGAGCGCCGGTAAGAGGAAGCTCTCGTTCCTGGGCTTCGCCCCGCAAGTAAGTTTTAATTTATACGATTCATTTATTTGTATTAGTTTTTGTGTAGATTTTATTTATAATTTGATTATGGTTTTGTTTTTTTTTAAGTAGCTAGTTTTTAATCTGAACCAAAGTTTCTGCATCGGTGATAATTCGATATGCGTAGAGCATGGCCGCACAATTATTATGAGATTTAAATTGATTTTATGGGCGTTTATTTCTTTTTACTATTTAGTTAATTTAATTATTATATTTATCTACGCAGATTTTTTTAATATTGCTTACTAATAATTTCAATTCTTATCTTGCGGTGTATGTCGATGTCGTAAAGAAATAAGTCAAGGTGTTCCTGATGTTACTTGAAGAATTCTAACTTTTATCCTTAACGCACTCGGTGTGACAATTAAGGGAGATGCTCATAGGCGCTCAGAGGCCTTCATGAGAGAGATGCTCGTTATCCTTGTTCATAATTCGCGGACTTTTATAATTGTCTAGTTTCCAGAAATGTAATATGCTACTTTTATTACATAATTTATGTCATGATAACATTAAAAAACATTAGGCAGAATGAACATAGTGTTAAGACACTCCGCTCCCCACTTTCCACCAAATTCTGAAGGCACTACGTGTTATGTGGGGAAACTCAACGCCGCGCTTGGCCTCTACACCAGAGCGAAAAATTTAAAATATAATTTTAAGTAAATAATTTATTATTATAATTTCCTCAACGTATCGAACCCACAACCACTCGAGTTTACAGCCTCTGTGCCCACACTGTGCCCCTGCGCCACAACTGGCCTCTTGATATTTTCTGTTAAAGTATTCCACTCATCAGCACCAAGTCAAAGTAAAATGTAATAAACGAACAGATGACACTCTACCCCTTTGAGTGAGGTTTGCTGGTTAAATGCATGGGAAACGTGGGAGGGATGTGGACAAACTAAATAAACATTTACTTGTGAACCACAACATACATAGAAACTTTATAGTGACAGATATACTCTGTGATATTAATTTCTGTTTAATATGTACGTATATGTATATTTGTGTTTAGATATAGAGTTAATATGACATTTTCCAAGTGTTATTCCTAACTTAGGAAAACTTTCTAAAAAAGTATTTGCCAATATCCTTTATATACGGCTTTATATATGGCTAAACTTAAACTATCTTTCTATGATTTTTTTTTTCTCACGATTTGTAGCCATTAGAATAAGTTATAAACGTTATAAATATATCGTTTATTATTAATAATAGAATATTTATTTATACATGGTTATTACAATTAACTATCAATGTCTTCTAGATTTTCATAAGTTATTGAAAGGGTAATAAATTGTCGTACAAGGTTAAATAATAAGCAGATAGAACTATTTATATTGCTCAAGAGGAACAGTTTACATAGGGAATAGTAAATGAATAATAATCAGCTTTACCCTGTATCCCGCAAACAGCGGGATAGGCAGAGGGAACCTAGTGTTCAGACACTCCGTTTCGAATTTTCCGCCAATTTCTGGAGGCACCACACCATATTTCATTTCCTCTAGTGGGTATCGAACTCGCAACCAGTCACGTTTACAGTCACAAACTTGTACTCCTGCGCCACGATTGGCTCAAAAAAAATTACAGTACTTTAGTTTCGACTGTAATGAAGTAGATTTAGTATTTAATCGGATTACAAAGATAATTTGTTTTCATTGGGGTAGGTCGCGTTCTATCCACTATCTATACTAATATAATAAAGCGGAAGAGTTTGTTTGTTTGTTTGTTTGAACGCTAAGATCTCTGGATCTACTGGTCCGATTTACATTGTTTTTGTTTTGTATGAAAGCTGCATTCTTCAGAAGT